>LPNX010732177.1:719243-782369 GCA_001517045.1 Pseudotsuga menziesii | reverse complement strand
ACATCAATATCTGATAGAGTGATCCAGCCAAGTACAAAACAATATCTTTCAAGTATAAGCTCATCCACTTGGGAAGCTTCCCTATTTTTCCACACTTCCAAAATGCGACAAACAACAGAATAGAGATTAGACCAATTTAAACCCAGATCTTGAAGAACTTTGTGTTCTACAATACCTCAGTTATGAACCCCACTAACGTCAATCAATTTCTAAAAGAGATCAGCCATTCCATGCTCTTCTGTGACTCCCTCATTCACATTTATAACACTTTGTACCACATGATATGCCCATGATTCTAAATAGTCTATTCCTGTGGGAAGCTGAAAAGTTCCTCCTTGTGTAATCTGTATTAACTTATTTCTTATATTTAACATCAACCAGGATGGGAAGGCAATGTAATGAATGCAATTATCTATTATATTGATGATAATAATAATAAACAACAATTAATGAAGTCACACATACCCTAACTAAGGGACATGTCCATTTAACCAATGTGACCAGTCAATTTATATATATACTGTCATGGGGTCATTTTATATTCATTCATTCTATCATCTATTTTATTTATTATTTATTATTCTATATGGATTTGTGTCTATTGTCATTGTTATGCTGGTATTTGTTAGTAAATGAACTTTGTTCATTTCAAACTTTGCCTGAGCAGTGATATATGTACTCATTCTGTGTTTTGCTAATACATCACTGGATACTTCACAATAATTCACGAGAGGTCTTACGTATTTTCCACTGATACAAAATTAACAATGCCATAATCTTGGGCCTGTGTTGCTAACATCTGAACACCATGAGATGTGAGTGTTATATAGGTGCCAAGTTACAGTGTCTTCAAGATAGAGGCTTGGCACACAACAAGTTCTTGGCATAATCTGTTGTGTTCAATTGTAGTATACATTTCCTTGTGTCATATCAGGTTTAACTGCATTCAGCAGGACTTGAGTATGGGTAAATACTAAATCTTAACATCAGAGGTCAGTTTAACTAGTAATAACTGTAGGTAATTGGTTAGTGGCTGCTTGATGTTGCTTGTTGCTAGCAGTTAGTACTACAGTGTTATTTCTAGTTGTCATTTGAAGCTTGTGAGGTCTCACAAGACTCCATCTCATTTTCATAAGAAAGCCTTTAGTTAGGACATGTCCTTTCTCTAAAAACGACCCATTCTTCATGTGGAGATGCAAGTTCTTTGCTTCCTGATAAAGTCTTCTGTATTCTGTTTTAGTGGTTATTTGTGGACTCTGTTGTGTCTGCCATCTTGCCCCATCTGGTCTATAATCACTTTTCTTTTGAAGGTAAATTGATCTGGTTGTGTGATTCAGCTTGCCGATGACTAAATCAAAATGTTTGCCTACAATAGTGAACATGAAGACTAATTTGTAAACTTATAACATGATTTGTGTGAATTAGGTGGTGGAAATGAATGAAATACATTGAGAACATGTGACATGATTAGCTTGTATCCTTTTTTGAATTTTCTTTACTCTTTTTTTGTACTTTGGAGCATACAAATAATGTAGGTACTACCTCATCATTTTTTTGATCATCTATTTCTGACATCTATTTTTTTTAGAACATAAATTTCAGGATTCTGACAATAATTTTGTGCTTCAGGTTATTAAGGGTGAGCCTGTTATGGAAGCATGTTGCAGAGCTAACATTGGTGGATACCACATAACTGACTATATGAAACAACTACTTTCTCTCCAATATCCTCATCACGTGTGAGCATCTAATTTATTCAATTTTAACTCCAAACTCGATGGTTCTTGATTTCAACGTCTCACTTCTGTTAAATAATAAACTTGTGACATGAATCGTGAACAGTGGTAGCATTACTTGGGAGAAGGTTGAGGATCTGAAAACAAGCCATTGCTATATAGCACAAGATTACCATTCGGAGTTGGATAACTTTCAGGTAGTGTTAACTGGAATTATTCAAGGTTTTGTTTGTTTTCTTACACGAAAATAGCATAGTTCATAAGCCAAATGCCTGTTTGTGAATAATGTATCTGTTTAACTTTTCTCATTAGAAGGATTTTAGTTTGAACATCGCAGAGAGATAGCTAGTTTTATATTAGCTAATAGTTTTCAATTCACGATTGTCAATATTTTCATGAATGATCTCTTCGTTTATCAATGGTTTTGACCTTTTAATATGTTTTTCCTGAAGTTCTATCCTGTATTTTTCCCTGTGGAGAATCAAGTGCCGAAGAATCAACATCAGTCTTGAAATTAGCAAAGACCAGCAAACCAATTGTCTGCTGTTAATTTCCACTGGAGGACAACTAACATAGCATACTCAGGTACGTGGAACTTTGCCTAGTCTGCCCGTCGCAGGTATAGCATCCCCGTCGCTATTCCTGGGGTTTGCATTTTTTTTTTAAACTTATACAAAGCATGGATACAGCGACGACCAGGCATGGATACAGAGACGGAAAGGCGTGGCTATAGCGACGTCTTATTCCTGGGTTTTCATTTTTTTTTTTTAAACCTTATACAGAGCGTGGATACAACGACGGCCAGGCGTGGATATAGAGACGGCAAGGCATGGCTACAGAGACAGGAAGGCATGGCTATAGCGATGTCTTATTCCTGGGTTTGCATTTTTTTTTTAAAAACCTTATACAGAGCGTGGATACAGCGACGGCCAGGCGTGGATATAGAGACGGCCAGGCGTGGATATAGCGACGGATTAGACATCTAATGAAATATAGAACATTGTCGCTCTTGAAACGCAAATTAGGGGTCGTCTCTATTGTGACGGAATTGTTTCCACGGAAAAAAAAACACTTAGATGTGGCAATATCCACGCTTTTCCGTGGATATTGCCACTTTTTTCCGTGGCAAAATTGATCACTTGTACTAGTGATAGCTATTTTTGTTATTCTAGATGAGGATTCGATCGATTGTTTTGGGATCTAGGAGGCTAGTTTTCACATGATGAAATGTATTACAAATGGAATGCAAGAAGGAAGGAGTGGTGGGAAATTTTGGAGTTATGGAAGCTCAGTTTTAAATCACTTTATGTATAACATGAATACTCTACAGCTTCGATAACATGTTTTACTTTGAATGAGCATGATTTTGATTTGTCTTTGTATGTTATAAATTGTCTTTATTATGACTTATCATGTATATGGTCACCTCAATTCCATTACAATGATTCTTATATTGAAATGCAATTATCCTTATAGTTTCTAAAAATAGAGACAGTTTCATCTCATGACTTTGTGATCGTAGTTACTGAGGTATTGAACCTTGTGTTTGGTTTTATGTTATACAGTTCCTGTATTTTGTATGAGTTTCTTATAGCTCTGATTTCACACCATCCTATCTCTTCAATAATGTTTTGATTTTCTTATATCTCTTATATTATACCAGCCTAGTTCTCTGATAACTCTGTGATTCTTTTATAGCTTTCATAATATACCAGCATAGTGCAGTGATAATTGTATGATTTTTTCCAATAGATTTGATTTTCATACCAGCTTGGTTTTCTTTTGATTTCATTGATTTGTACATGTTTGAAAAAGATTTCCTTAAGCTTGAACCCCTGTAGTCTAGGTTCAACTTTAGGGATAACACTATGGATGATGTACAAAGAAAGATTAAGTTGAGAAATAGAGATGTTATTGTAAATAAAGGGAGACTAAATTCAAATCATCCTTCCACTAGTTCATTAAATATAGAAAAAAGAAATGACATACAAAAAGATCCTGTTGTGAATAAAGAAGTTGAGAATAAAACACAAAAAACAAAAGAAATGAAGCAAACGACACCAGTGGATGTAGAGAAAGTTACTTCTATTTTCAATTTGCATAATGAACTTTCAAAATTGAATATTTATGTTCCTTTTAATGAGTTGTTGAGAAATAATGAATACATGCATACAATAACAAGAATGGTTAAGGGTCAAGGATAATTTCAATCACACATTTTAGAATTGAGAGATGATAATCCTACTATTTCATTTGGGCCAAAGGTTGAAAATATGGATGATGAAGAGGTTCTTCCATTTTATTTTAGTTTTACTGCGCATGATATGGTTGTACATAATGCCATGTTAGACTTGGGTGCATCGCACAATTTAATGCCTAAAGGAGTGGTAGAAAGTTTGGGGATGGAAATTACGAGGCCATATAAAGATTTGTATTCATTTGATTCTAGGAGAGTGAAGTGTCTTGGTTTGATTAAAGATATGGTGGTTTCTTTGAATAAATTGCTAGCTAAAACAGTACTGATGGATGTTGTTGCAGCATATATCCCACCAAAATTTGGAATATTGTTATCAAGATCTTGGACCTCAAAATTAAAGGGAAGTTTACAAATGGACATGTCATATGCTACTATTCCTATCCAAAATGGGAGTAGAAGGTTATATAGTGAGAAGATAACACCTTATGTAGTAAGTAGCCAAGATAGACTTGGCATTCATCATATATATGTTGTTGATACTGATTTGGGATCTTCTATTTTCTTCAATGATACTGTTCCATGTGATCTACAGTCTTCGTTGCAAACTACATGTATAGAAAATGAAAAAGGAGTAAAGGAGCGAGATGTTTTGGAAAAGAAACAGAAAAAAGAAGGATTGTGGACTATGTATTTTGATGGGTCTATGGCAAAAGTTGGTGCTGGTGTTGGTGTATATATAATCTCTTCTATCGGGGATTTTAAAGCTTTATCATACAAATTAACATTTGAATGCACAAATAATGTAGCTAAGTATGAAGCTTTGTTACTTGGGCTACATGCATTGAAAGATTTGGGAGCACAAAGGATACGAGTTTTGGGAGATTTAGAGCTTGTAATAAACTAGGTGAATGATAGTCATCAAACTAGACATCCCCGAATGAGGGCCTATAGAAATGAAGTATGGGACATGTTTGATAACTATTTTACAGAACATACAATTAAGGTGGTTCCTAGATATGAAAGCACAATAGGCGATTCTTTGGTAGTTGTTGCTGGTAAATTTAAAACTCCAAATGCTTGTCAAAGAGAATACCAAGTGGACATAGTGAATAGACCATCCATACCTGATAATTCTGAAGATTGGCAGGTATTTGAGGATGATATGCAAATAAAAATATTTTTAGAATTGTCTGGTGAATCTGTAAATACTCATATTGATGGTGAAAATGATGATTGTGAAAATTTCCAAGATACTGAAGAAAGTGAAGAAGAAATGATTAATACTGAAAAATTAAAGGGAACTCTAGGAGGAAAGGATATCATTCAATTGAAAAGTAATTTTATCACAAGAGATTTGATCCACATAGAGAAGCTTTTTGATCAAAATGATGTTGCAAAGGATCCAAAAGTGAAACCTATTGACAATTCTGTTGAAGATAAAAATATTGGCACTGAAGAAAATCCAAAGATTGTGAAGCTATCTAAAAATTTGCGTGCCAAAGAGAAAGAAGAGTACATGAACTTGATGAAGAAATATACTAGTGTATTTTCCCGGAGTTATGAGGAGCTCAAAGAATATGATACTTCAATAATTCAACATACTATTCCAATTAAACCTGGAGAAAAACCTTTCAGGCAGAAACTCAGAAGGATAAATCCAAAACTATTGCCAGTTGTTGAGAAAGAGATCAAAAAATTGTTTGATGCCAAAATTATTGTGACTTTGAGATTTTCAAGGTGGGCTACTAATTTAGTTCCTGTCAGAAAGAAGAACAGAGAAATAAGGCTTTGTATATGTTTCAGGAATTTTGAATAAAGTCTCAATGAAAGATAATTATCCTTTTCCAAAGATGGATCATATTCTATAGAAAGTGATTGGATCAGAAAGAATTTCAACCATGGATGGTTTTTCAGGGTACAATCAGCTCAAAGTGTTACCTGAAGATCAAGAAAAGATTGTTTTTACCACACCATGGGGCACATTTATGTATGCGAAGATGCCTTTTGGTTTGATGAGTGCAGGGGATACTTTCCAGCGTGCCATGGATATTGCTTTTGCAGGAGAAATAGGTAAATTTGTGGTAATTTATATGGATGATATCACTATATATTCAAAATATGATAGGGAGCATATTCACCATTTGGAAAAAAAATTTATAAAATGAAGAAAATTTGGTATATCATTTAATCCAAAAAAATAAAATTTTGCATTAGAAGAAGGGAAGTTATTGGGTCACATTATCTCAAAGGATGGAATAAAGATTGATCCGGATAGAGTCAGTGCAATTTTGAAGGTGGGAGAACCAAGAAGAAAGAAATAAATACAATCATTCCTTGGGCAGGTGAATTTCTTGAGAATATTTATTCCCAGTTTTTCTAAAATACTAATGAATATCAATAATATGCTGAGAAAGGGTCATGAAATAAAGTGGACAATAGAGGCTAAGGAGTCATTTAAAGAAATAAAACAAGCTATTTCAGAGGATCTCGTGTTGGTGAGTCCATATTTCAATAAAGATTTCTTGATATTTTCATATGCATCATAACATACTATTTCTACAGTATTGCTACAGAAGAATAATGAGAATATGGAGCAGCATATGGCCTTTTTCAGTAAGATGTTGAGATATTGGGAATTAAAGTATGACATTATGGAGAAGCAGGCGTACACTTTTGTTAAGGCTTTGAAAGATTTCAGGGTATATATTATTCATTCACATATAATTGCTCATGTTCCAACTAGTGCAGTGAAAAGAATTCTTACACAACCTAATCCAGAAGGAAGAAGTGAAATGGACAGCAACATTATTGGAGTATGATATAGAAATTAGACCCACCAAGTTGATTAAAGGCAAGGACTTGCAAAAATGTTGATAGATTCAAATTGTGAATCTTTACAGCTTAATTTCCTATCCAGTCAATCTAATCAGTTGGAAACAGGGGTGGAGGTGATGATTGATTTCACTACATCTTCATGGTATTCTGATATTGTTCATGTTCTACAAAAGTTACAAGCTCCTACATGATTAAGTAAAACTAGAGCAAGATCCATGAAGTTGAAAGCTGATAAATTCTGTATTTTAAATCAATATCTTTATTGGAAGGATCCTGGTGGTGTCTATTTAACTGTCTTTTGGAAAATAAATCCCAGAAAATGGTGAAGGAATTTCGTAAAGGATATTGTGGAGGACATCACTCTTGGAAAGTGACAGTAAACAAAATTTTGAGAGCCAATTTTTATTGGCAATCATTGTTTTCGGACGTGTACAAAGAGACTAGTACATGTCACCAGTGCCAAATTTTTTATGGTAAGAGAAAAGTGATTCCACTTCCTCTTAATCCAATAATAGTAGAAGCTCCTTTTCAATAGCGGGGATTGGATTTTATTGGAGAAATAAAACCAAAGTCTTCAGGTAAACATAAGTAGATTTTGACAGCTACAGATTATTTCAAAAAATGGATTGAAGCAATACCTACCAGGACAACTACTGAGACAGTGATCATGGATTTTCTTGAAGAAAATATATTTGCTAGGTTTGGTTGTCCTCGAAGAATTATGACTGATATTGCAATAGCTTTTAAGTCCAAAAAGATGATTAATTTTTGTCATAAATATCACATCAGTCTAAATCATTCAACTGCTTACTATCCACAGGGAAACGGATTGGCGGAATCCTCTAATAAAAGTCTAGTAAGAATCACCAAGAAGTTATTAGAAGATAACAAAAGGGCTTGGCAAACTCAGCTTAAGTATTCTTTGTGGGATGATAGAATTAGCACTAAAAGGGAAATTGGAATGTCTCCTTTTCAATTGATATATGGAACTGAGGTAATTTTTCCAGCATCATTGGGTGTACCAGTTATGAAATTTTTTTAGGAACCGCAAGATGAGCCGAACCATATGCAGAGAAGGATAAACCAAATTATCAAATTGGACGAGTAAAGGAATAAATCTTATAACAAAGTGCAAATACATCAAGAAAAAATGAAAAACACCTTTGGTAGAAGGGTGAAAGAAGAACGGTTCCAAATTGATGACCTGGTATTAAAATGGGATGCTCCTAGAGAAGACAAGCATGAAAAATTTGACCACATGTGGGTAGGTCCTTATGTTATTGTAGGTCATAGAGGAGAGAATGCATTCATTCTGGAGCATCAAAATGGGGTTTTGCTTGATAGTGGCCCTGTTAATGGAAGATTTTTAAAGCACTACCTATCCTAAGGTGGAAGGAAAATTTTGTACTATAGTTTGTAAATATTTATTTATTCCTGAAAGTAGTACATATGGAAAACTAAATATATTTGAAGCCCGGAGTGAAGGCGCTAATATTTTGAAGGGTAGCCATTTTCTTTATTTAGAAAAATACATATTTGAAAAAATAAGAAGTTTGGAGGTTTGGGTAATAAGGTCAGAAACAAGCAACTGGTCTATGAGTTCTTTGATACCTCACAGGGAGGATATCATCCCCTTTTGGAGCTAGCTATTAGCACCTTCTATGTTGAAAAATTGAAGAAAGATAAGATCAAGAAATGATAAGGGATAAATAAAAATTACTAGGTAAGCCTAAACTCTGAGATTCTTGTTGAAGACTTGTTGCCGTTGTTTATTATGGAGAAAGAGCAGAGTTGAAGGGTATTGTGCAGGGTTCTGGATGAAAGCGAAGAAGTATTTATTAATAGGGAAAGGAATTTTTTTGACCCTATTCTATCAGTATGCAATGTATCTGTCTCAAAGGAATGTTTATGGCAGTATATGTTATAGGGAAATGATATCCTAAATGTTTGAAATTCTTTTAGTATTACCTTGTTGTCGAACAAACCCTACCTTTCCTGGAATTCATCGAGTGGTGTGCAAACAATATTCATCTTCTTAAAGAGTTATTATGAGTCGTACAACTTCAAAAATTCTCTGTAGAATTGACGCAAAATCTGTTCGTGAGGTGTTAAGTTTGCTTGATAATTTTCTTGTAAATCCTGAGTCATTCAATGAGCAAATCCTGATTAAGTTGTACAAAAATTGTGAAACTGAAATTAGATGTCATTTCGTGTCCAGTATTTTAAGGGTTGGCCAGTCATCAGAAGGTTTATTTTGCCATACAATGTCAGTATTTTTAGAGATGAAGTCCAGTTGGTCATGTCAATGGTTAGTCAGGTTTTGGGTCTAGATAATGATAAGCATGTGAGCGAAGTCATTTTTGGTTTTTTGGTTAGTATAGGTTCGACTGATTGTGAATCCAATTTGGTCCATTGTTTCAATCTTGATAATTTTTTAGCTGAAGCAATTCATACCCATTTAGTTGAGTTTCCCAAGGTTAGGTTTTTCAGGTACCAGTCATATTTGTTGAACATGTTATTGTGTTCAAATGTGTCAGAGTTACAGTTTTTATCTACCATGTTTTCTTCAGACCTTCCGAAGAAAATCAACATGTTCGAGTTTGTGAATATGATCATGGATGAGGTATATAAAATGATTTGTGATTATGTCTGACCTAGGGTATTGGAAGACATGAGAATCATGTTGCAATCTTCTTCAAAAGACAGAACAGGAGATTTGTTTTTACATTGGGAATTTACTGTTATAAGAGTGTATGGGTTCACTGGAGAACCATACAGGTTACCTGCCTTTTTAACGTTAAGAGCATTTGCATTAGAGTTCATGAGACAAAGGTTGTGTGCAGAAGCGGAACACTTTGGAGCATTTAAAAAATCTTCTAATGTAAAATTCCCTCTAAAAGTTGGTCCTTTCATTTTCAATAATAAAAGTGCTCTATTGGTGATTGAAAAATTATTGGAAATTATGGATTTTCAAAAAGAAGAAAAAATGAATTATGACCCGCATTAGATTATTTCTCAAAGAAGGAAATTGAACAAAAACAAACCATTTGATCATCAAGTTATTGAGGGGTTAGATAAAATGGATAATATTTCTAGTTTTGAAGAAGATCCAAAAGTTATGAAAGAAGGGACGATAGAATATAATGAAGATAAAAGGGATGAATTGGCTTTAATAGTTCAAATGTCTATTAATTCCGGTGTTATTAATAAAAGGACTGTTCGGCCCAGAAATGGCCTCTTTTTGACCAGCCTTTTCCACCTCTTTTTTCCTCATCCTACCCTATTGTGCATGCTAAACAGATGTTTTTCCCTCACTTAGCCCCTCAAGTCATAAAGGTATGGTTAATCATTGTCTTATTTTATTAATTCTTAGGATTGTAGTAATCAAGGCTCTACATATTAAATTATGCTAACATATGATGGTTTTATAAATATATTTCAAGATATAGAGAATATAGGTGTAAAGGGCTGAACATGCCAAAGGAGGGATGGACATTCATTGCTAAAGCTGATCGCCATCCATTCCATCATTTCCCAAAGAACGTGGTCCCAGTGTTTTAGTCCATGCGAGCTGTACAAGGGTAGCTGTAACAGATTGTGACAGATTTGGAGGCAACAGTGCACCGCTGCTCAAAAGTAGCCGTAATATGTGGGATATCTTCTCAATCAATCAAGATCATTATTTATGGGTCAAATAACAGCTTCCCTATATCTTCTACTCTCATCCTGCCACGACTGTAACAGTTTATTGTAATTAGGGCAGCCTGAAGATCAGAGATCTTTATGGCTGCCCAATAACAGGAAGAGGATGTTATGACTGTAATTGTATAAATATGGGGAACTATTCTGAGTCATCTGTTGAACATTTAACTAAATTATTGTATTAGCTATGATTGAAGTTGCGTGATTCATCTGGCATCTCTAACACAAGGATTTTGATTCAGATCTCAGTGCTTTAATGTGTGTTAGTTCCAGCATCTCTGTGTGAAGGCTGGGCCCACCTTCCCATAGGGATTGCTGAGTTAATTAGGTATTATATTTATTACATTGTGTGATTTTGTGATAATTTCCTTTCTTCATAGTAAGCTGCAATAGTTATCGATTTACAGTGTGTCATTCATTGCATTTCTTGGAAAGTTGCAATGGTATGGTGTGTGAGTCAACTTTATAGGTTAATTTTCTTTTATGCAACTATGTGACAGCTATAACAACCCTGTTCATCCCTAGTTCTTTCAATTGTTGTTTCCGTAGATCTTTGCAGTTCATTCCTTTGCTTTTATAGTTGCACAATTTCATTCCTGTACTTTGAATTTCTAGAATAGTTGAATTCAATTCATGTCCTTCGGATTTCTAAAATAACTAAATCAAGATAATTGGGTGAATCATTAGATGGTTTGGCAATCGGGATTTCATTTTCTGCAAGAGTAATCTAGCTGTTATTTCCTGAATCTTCCAATTCTAGATTAACAATCATAAAAGGTATTTGTGGCTGTATTCTTGAGAAAGTAAATCAGATTAAGTAGATTATGGGATGAGCATGGCTGAATAGGAAAGTAGGATCATTTACTTACATCAACTTAGTGTTTAAAGCATATTTAGTGCATATTATCCTTGAAATAAAATACTTCCCTAGGTTGACAATAAATATTGAACACTCTGTATGTTAGCATTAATTAACTTGCATATAGGTTTTCTAACACTCCACTATGCCCAAAAAATTTCCTTCCATGCAACATGAAAGGTGTCACATTCTCAAATCCTTTTGAATTTCATATTTCTGTAACTTTGAATCTTTAAGGGATCTTTGTGTGCTCTTCAATGAGTTACTTGTGATCTCCAAATCATGAGTGAGCCTATCAGATTCTTCTTCTTCCCTCTTGAATGCACTATGGTACATATCAGCCATCATGAGGAGATGATCTCTATCAGACAGTAAGTTCATATAGTTCTCCTTCGTCTTGTCCATGCATTCTTTTAGTGCTATGCACTTCTCCATAAAGGATTCTCCTTCCATCTCTCCACCAGAATCTTTCCAACAAACATCTTGCCACAAAGGCATTGATGTCCACAAAGATTTTCATGGCTTCCAGAAGCTTCTTTCTATCCTCCTTTAGTGATCCACTCAAATTATGTGGCTCACAAATAAGATCCTTGCCCAAGGTTTATTCTTGTAATAGATGACATCTACGACCATTTTTCTTGTGGCATGGATCCACGACACAAAAATCTTTCTCGGCATACCATTCAGCCTTTGAATTTTATGCAAAATCACTTCCATGACGTGCAATGGAGGGTATCTCTAAAGGTTGGAATGACATATGATATGAAAATAAATTATAGAGCATATAATGCCCTATCATTTCAGCTTCATCATGCAACAAAGGAGTAAAAAATTCTGAATTGTTCTCATCTCTCTGCATCATATTTTTCTCCTTCAGTTTTCCTAGTTCATACCCAGTTGGTGGGTGGTTGTCTTACACTTCAGTGGGAAGTTTAGATAATGACTTGAAATCTGATTTTTGTTCTTATTTTGGATATAATACAAAAGATCCCTTATCATGATTAGCAGTATCACCCTCCTCTGCATTGAGTTTGGGTTCACTTACAGGTAAACTAGGAGCATATTCATCTCCCTCAAAATTTTCATTCATCTTGCAGTCCTCAAAGGCAAGTGAAGTCTTTCCATCCTCCCATGGATCAGATGGCTGCTGAAAAAATCAGAACTTTTATCATTCATGTTTCACCTTATCCTATTTATGTACAAATACTTTGGTGGCCTTCTCCTCCTCCAAATTTTTTGGTTCAGACCTGAGTGGTGTGGCCTTGTTTTCTCCTTCATTATGTGGCTCAAGAGGTGACTACAAATATGACTTGTGTACCTCTTTTGGATATGATCCTGTTGCTGCTGCAACTGTTTTCCAAAATTTTTGAAATTTTGCACCCTCTTCTTAATTTTTATCTTGCCTAGAATCGTTTGGATCCATGAACTCTGCTTTTGTTTTCCCTCTGGTACAAGTTTGGACTGTTTTGAGTTTAACTGTCTTCATGCTTTTCTGAAAATTGCTTATGTTTGAAACTGCTTTGGGTTGTCAAATTTGGAGTTTGGTTTGGAATATTTCCCTTTGATCTATGATTTCTTTCTTTGTTTTTGGAAGTCTATCTCTCATTTTTGCCACCGTTTTGGAGGTAAAGCAAACTTTGTCGCTGCCCAGCCGAAAGTAACATTTTAGTTTGGTTGTTCAGAGGCCATTTCAACAACGCATCGGAGCCATATTTCCTTATGGAGTCTCTGTTGCGGAAGCTGAATGATGAGTGTTCTGCCAAATAGTCTTGACGTCTCCGATTTCGTGTTGTTATGACTTGTTTTGCATTGTCGGAGGATGGTCAAAGTTTGAGTCAGGTTTGTTTGATCTTTATGAAGCCGTTGTTTGGAAGTGAGACAAGCTTTTTGGACCGCTGGACAACCCTAAGTTTTCCAAACACTTAATATTTTTTACAATGTTTCTGTGTCGTAGCAGAAAGTTTATGACTTTGATTGAAGGCTGTAGTTTGTTGGTTTTCCGCCATTGTGGCTCCCGAGCAAACCAAGCGTCCACCATATAACTGCTCCGCTCACCGATGCTTTGTCTAGGTTTCACTGATATGTCTTTGGGCCGTGGGGCCCATAGTATTTACATCTTCTGCCATTTCAGTTGCATAGTGCACTAACCTCCCAACGTTGATGTCATTCCATTCGTCGACAGAGACTTTCCCGCCCAATTCTTTGGCATTTAGTTCTTCCGAATCCGATAGACTTAACAGTCCCACGAAACTTGTTGTCTATTTGAAACCCACTCTTGTGGCTATAAGTAAGACTATCCAGCCGATGTTTAATTAGTTCAAGCCACCAATAAGGTTTTTTCTGCCGTCTTGTGAGTTTTTAACCTATGTGTGGGAAGTGGTGGTTTTTTATTCTTGTTAAGGATTTCACAACGAGGGCATAATACTAGGCCTCATTTTGATGATTAGTTTTGTGGCTAGTATAGTTTAAGTTTATTGAAAAGATGCAGTCCTAATTAATGTGAATTTTTGTTTAACAGCAGACGAACTCAAAAGATCCTTCATATTACTGCTATGAGAAGACGTAGCTAAAGGACAAAGCTAAGGAAATTTGGCTGAAAAGTGATAAGCAGAGTTTATTCAGAAATCAACGTATCTCAGAAGGACAAATAAAAGACAAGGCAGAATCGATGGCAACAAAAGCCTAGGATTAGAAGGGGTACGTCAGTTACCGAGCCGATCCTATTTCTGAAGTAATCATAAGTTGAAATCCGAAATGTAACGCATTATGTGAATAATGAGTACTCACGAAAAAAGACAAAATTGTGAGATTAAATATTTTTTGGGGAAGTCCAAAGGTTAGACGGTTGGGGAATCCTAAGGGTTTTGTTGTTTTTGTATAAAGAGAGGAAAGTTAGAGAGGAGAGGGGA
This sequence comes from Pseudotsuga menziesii, assembly GCA_001517045.1. NCBI lineage: Eukaryota > Viridiplantae > Streptophyta > Pinopsida > Pinales > Pinaceae > Pseudotsuga > Pseudotsuga menziesii. The sequence goes on along the minus strand of LPNX010732177.1, from coordinate 768,131 downwards.
TTTTTCCTTGGAAAAACTTGTGAGCCATTGTTTTGTAAGAGGAACTACTTCGTTTTACAGTAAAAAAATTGCAAATTTTGCCTATTGGAGAAGGTGCTGTGTGGAATGTTTGAATGTGATAAAATGAACAATGTTTAAGGAGAACTATTTCATTTTCAAATGTGTTTCATTAACTGTGAGAGAGTTCTAACTTTTTGAACCTATGTTCTTATCTGAATGTTCTCTGGTTTATTCTGTGACAATTTCCACTATGAGTAATGGAGAGTTTAACGATTGATGAGCTATCTTGTCATGTATATCTTATTTCATGTTTATGTGTTTTGATTCTAATAACAGATATCTGTGATTTACCTTAACATGGGAACATTATTACATTACTCATGAATTAATATTTTTCTCTCTAGAGACATCTTAGTTAGTATGTATTTTCTAGTTGTGTGTGATTTAGAAGCGAGAGAGTCTAAGACGAGAGGTAAGAACCTGCGCATCACATTGTGACAGCTCCTTGCATTCTTTATCAACCTGCATGTTAGATAGGCACTTGCATATCATACTTTAAGTCAAAAAATACAAAAATATATACGGTGGACCAGGCCGCAACCGGTAAAACTTTTTATTTTTGTTACTTGACCTACGGTAGCTGGATCGCAAACCGGACGGATTCCCTACACCAAACAGTCATGGGCTAGTTGGGAATGTTGACTGGGGAGAATCCCTTGCTGTTGTTGCCTACGAATTTCCAAGCATCAATAGATGCTAGCGCTAGAAGGAGGGCCGCCAGTGCATGGCTGGCCAAGGAAACTTGTTTTCTTGAGATTATTCCACTGGTGACAGTTCAGATGGTAGTTTGGTTCCCAATCCAATTCCCGAAGAGAAGGGTAGAGAGCATTTGCATTTTGTGGACAATGAAGTTGTTAATTATCTGAGAACACATACTAGGGAATACATGAAGAAGATTGGAGGATTACCAATTATCCCTGAATTTCCCAAAAGAGAATATAAAAGGAAATACCGTCCTATATTGGAAGATTCAGTGTTAGTTGGAGATTGGGAAGAGTTAGTAGAAGTAGCGTTATAGGAGGTTGTTCAGCCATTGAATCAAGTAGGCCCAGATACTCCTTACGGTTCTCCTGTTCATACTCCTATTCATTCACCACTTCACTCTCCACCCAAACTCATGGCAAGCTTAAACGCAAATCAGCCACCCAACCCACCAAATCCACCACCTGCCTAGAAAGCCAGATCACCTTTAAACCTAACACCTCCTTTGCATGATTTAACTCAATCTTTTGAAAAGATACTACCCAAGTTTTATCCAAATGAGAATATGTTAGTAGATGATCACTTGCAAAGTTTCTATTTGGCAATAGAAGGATTAAGGGCTAGGGAATATGAGGATGTAGTTTGTAGACTTTTTTCACACACCCTTAAAGCAGCAGTAGCATCATGGTACTTTGGTTTTACTGCAAACTCTATCCCTGATTGGGATACCTTTGAAAGGATTTTTAGAAGCCAGTATGCAACCCAAAAAAATCATGCAGCTCTCATGAAAGGACTATGTGCCTTAAAGAAAGAAAGAAAAGAGAAGGTGCATAGTTTTACCCAAAGATTCGTAGCCTATCTTAAGAATTTTTCTGAAGCTGACAAGCCCTCAGATAAAGTCATGACTGAATATTATACCTCAGCTCTATGACTCAAGTTGGCCATGTTTGCCAAAATGAAGGCCAAACCTATGCTAGAAGAGACTGATGAGGAAGCAGAGAGAGTAGAGGCTGAAAGGGAAAGTATCGAAGATTATCTTGAACAGTCAGGAGAAAAAAATGTTGGGAGGAAAGCTTTGTTTTTTAATAAGCCTAAAGAGGAGCAATCACCAGATTTCAAAGGAATGGAAAAGATGATGTAGAAGCTTTCTAATAGAATCATAGACTTGAAAAAGGAAAAGGAATCCCAAAATTTCTACAAGCCTTATTACAAGAAAAGGGAAGATAACAATCAATCCCAACCCCCTCCACACAACCCTGCATCTATGAACTTAATGGAGGTAGGAATGGAAAAATTTTGCACTTTCCACCAACAACCCCATTCTAAAAAGAATTTTCCTCAATGGATAAATTCAATGACGTTGGTCATGAATCAGCTTTTGGATTCCAAATTAACTAATGACAACGATGAAGAAGGGAAAGATAAAAATAAATCAACAGAAAAACATGAGGATGAAGCTATGGTTTTATGGGACTGTGTATCGTTGTTTGATGTCGAGGAAGAAAAGGACCTCAAACATGAGGGCATCCTTGAAACAAATATAATGATAAGAAGCCAGGAATTGATTAAGGAAAACAGTCTTATGCTCCCGAAGATCGAAAGACTTCAAAAGAATGTTAAGAAATTTCAAAATAGCTCCTCAGCTAATAAAATTCTGGAGTTTACCATCACCAGTCAAAATCCTAGACAGACCAGCATGCCTACTAAGCCTAATGAAGAAAAAAAAGTAATGATAGATCAAATCTCACAGAACATAAGATGGATTATGACATTGTGGAGGATATCAAGAAGGTAAGGGCAAACATCTCATTATTTGAAATGTGCAATGTGCCACAGCAAAGAGAAAAGTTATTGAAAGCACTTGAAGTATTAGAGGAGAGGCTTCCCACTGACAATCAGCCCCAAGAAGAAAAAATTGGTGACGCAAGTATGGAAGGTAATCCTAAAAGAAAGAATTCACCTTTTCTCCTTACTTTTGAAATTTTCAACCATAATGTGCATAACTTCCTAGTAGACTTGGGGGCATCGGTCAATGTCATGCTACTGTCGGTCTGCAGAAAGATAAATGGACAATCTAAACCATCTACCTGGAGGGTCGTTCAGTTGGATAGAATGAATGTGAAGGTAATTGGAGAAATGGAGGATGTTCTCATTCACTTATCTTCAAATGATAAGGTGTGTCAAGTCATCGATATTGTGGTGGCTGACATACTGGAAGCTTATGGACTTATTTTGAGCATAGATTGGTCAGCAAAGCTGAATGGATATTTTGCCTCAGACTGGTCGCATATGTGGCTTCCATATAAAGGAATCCCAAATCAAATTAAATTTTTGAGGGAGCCCCACATGAAACACAATGTTACTCAGTTCGAAGAAAAAAATGAACCAGTGGATTCTATTTTTGGAAATTACTTTATTGAGCTGGAACTAGGAAACTATCAAGCAAAAGAAGCCAGTGATACATCAGATGCTCAGCCTAATCTCCTTCAGTTTTCATAGGCTGATGAAATTGATTGTAAAATAGTATACTTAGCTGTAGATGTAGGTGTTAATTCTTGCACAGTAGCAGTTAGCGATTTTTGGATGCTTTTCTTTGATGGTTCTAAAACTTTAGAGGGGTCAGGAGCCGGTTGTGTCCTGATTGACCCTAAAAAAAAACATTTTCTTTCATGTAGGTTAGAGTTTGAATGTACCAATAACACAGCTGAATATGAAGCGTTGGTTCAGGGGTTAAGGAAAGCAATTGAATTAAAGCCAAATAATCTGAAGGTGTTTGGGGATTCTAAAATAATTGTAAAAAAAATTCAAAATCAAATACATTGCATTTCTCCTCATTTAAAAGATTATCAAAATGAAGTATGGGATTTACTTAAATGTTTTAATGCATTTAACATTGTATTGATTACAAGACTTAAGAATGTGGCAGCTGACTTGTTGGCCACATCAGGTGCAAGGCTTGTGTCGTCTAATAATTGGTGCTCTGTTGAATTGCTTTTCAGGCCTTTAGTTCCAGATATGATTACCAATATATGAGTGTTTGATGATGATCAACAGATTATAGAATGCTTGAAAAATGATGAGGCCTTCAAAGGGGCGATTATTGATGATGAAGAGCATCAGGCCGAGCTAAAATTTGATAATTTTATTCCTAAGGGAGTCAGGACTTTAGAACGGATGTTTGATTTAAATGATAAATTTAGAAGACTAGCCAATGTGAAGACTCATAGCTCGTCTCTACTGTTTGAGTTGATTAATTTGGGGACTGAGATGGAGCCTAAATATGTGAATCTAGGAAAATGCTATTCCCCAGCTGAAAGGGATAAGGTCATCATTCTTTTCAAGCAATACAAAGATGTTTTTTCCTGGACATATGAAGATCTGAAGACATATGACACCAATATTATCCAGCATGTCATTCCCATCAAATCTGGAATCAAACCTTATCAGCAGCCTTTAAGGAAAATGCATCCAAAATTAGAACCTTTAATCCAGAGTGAAGTTAGGAACTATTGGATTATAGAATTATCTTCAAGGTTAGACACTTGAAATGGCTTTCAAATTTGGTACCGGTGAGGAAAAAATATGGAGAAATCAGGCTATGTGTGGATTTTGGAAACTTAAATCACGCTTCAGATAAAGACAATTATCCTGTTCCTCCCATGGAGCAGATATTGCAAATGGTTTCAGGTTCTAAACTATTCTCTTTATTAGATGGATTCTTAGGCTACAATCAAGTATTAGTAGTTGAAGAAGATAGGCTAAAAACAACATTCAGGACTAGGTGGGGAACTTTTTCTTACAGAAGGATTCCCTTTGGACTCATAAACATTGGAGCTACTTTCTAGAGGGCTATGGACATAGCTTTCCACAGTCTGATTGGCCACATTGCTATAGTATACCTCAATGACATCACGATATTCTCAAAGAAATGAGAGGAACACGCATTTCATCTAAAGCAGATTTTTGAACACTGCCGAAAATATGGTATCTAACTAAACCCCAAGAAGTGCGTGTTTGCTGTTACAGAAGGTAAGTTGTTGGGTCACGTGGTTTCTAAGAAGGGGATCTCCATAGACCCAGAAAGGATCAAAGCCATCGAACAAATTCCCTTACCCCATAATAAAAAGGGCATGCAATCATTTATGGGGACAATAAACTTTGTGCGAAGGTTTGTGCCAGATTTCGCTCAAATTGTTAAACCTTTGCAGCAGATGGTAAAGCAAAGTGTACAATTCAAGTGGATTGATGTAGAGAAGAATGCATTTAGCAAAATTAAAAGAGCTGTTGCGCATGCACCCTCCCTCAAAAGTCTAGATTTTGATAAACATTTTATTCTGTACACTTTCGGATCTGATGATTCACTAGCAGTTGTGCTTACCCAGAAGGAAGATGGGGGAGATGAGTTCCCCATATCATTTATGAGCACTAGTCTACAAGGGGCCAAATTGAATTACCCAGCTATGGATAAACAAGCTTACGTAGTTTTCAAAGCAGTGAAACAATTCAGGCCATATATACTGAAGAACCAAACAAAGGTAATAGTTCCACACCCAGCTGTGAGCTCTCTTTTCATACAAAAGGAATTAGGAGAAAGAAGAGGCAACTGGGTGACAAATATACAGGAGTATGACCTCAAATTCAAGCCTTCCTCCATAGTCAAAGGGAAAGTATTGTGCAAACTAATGACTAAAAGTAAAGACAATGAAGAACATGATTGGGAAGATGAAGCTGAGTTACAGTTCATGGATGTATGTCCTCTTTTCACAGCTCTGGACTCTTAGTATCGAGACCTTGTGCATTACCTTCAGGAAAGATTGTTACCGAAACATTGGAATTCTAAGCAAAGAAGAGAACTACGTCTTAAATGAACCTCATATCAGATTGTTGAAGGAATATTATTCAGAAAGAATTATGATGGAGTTCTTCTTAGATGCTTAGAGAAAGAAGATGCGAAGAAAGTAATGATATATTTACATGATGGGTCCACTGGAGGACATTTCTCTGGAGATACTATAGCTCATAAAATTCTCAGAGCCGGATATTATTGGCCAACACTATTCAAATATGCACACACCCATGTCAGAAAATGCGATATTTGTCAAAGGTGTGGTGGAAGACAACTTAAAGAAACAGGACCATTAAATCCTGTGATGATAATAGAACCTTTTCAACAGTGGGGGATGGATATCATTGGAGAGATAAAGCCGAACTCTTCCCTACAACACAATTATATTATGATAGCAATCAACTACTTCACTCTTTGGGTCGAATCCATTCTGTTGTGTAAAGTAAATGAAGATGCGGTCATGGACTTCTTCCAAGACAATATTATGACCAAGTTTGGAGTTCCAATTTCTTTAGTTTTCGATAATGCTACTTACTTTTCCTCGATTAGATTAACTGATTTTTCTCATGAGAAAGGAATTAAGTTGCATTAATCTGCTAATTACTATCCACAGGGAAATGGGTTAGCTGAATCTACAAACAAGAATCTGATTAGGATTTTAAAAAAGACGGTGATAGAAAATCAGAGGAGTTGGCACTCAGCATTACCAAATGCTCTTTGGGATGATAGGGTCACCCCCAAGACTTCGTTAGGTGTGTCCCTATATACCCTTGTTTATGGAAAAGAGGCCATTTTACCCCCCAATACCATGCTACCCTCTTCCATAATAGCTCAGGAATTCATAGGATTAGATAATGAAGTCTTGCAGGTAAGGATACATAATCTTTTGAAGGCAGAGGAATCTAGATCCAAGGCCAGAGAACATTTTAAACAACAACAGGGGGTAGTTAAGAGATGGTTTGATAAACACAAGGCTGGAACAAAAGAATTTTAGGTGGGAGATTTGGTTCTCAAGTGGGACCACCCCCATGATGAGAAAGGAAAACACACGAAATTTCAATAGTTGTGGGCAGGCCCTTTCCATATTGCGGCAAAGCTCGGCCCCTCAACCTATAAATTTCAAGATTTACAGGGGTGGGAAGAGAACTTACCAATAAATGGTTTAGTTCTCAAACCTTATTTTTCTTGAGTTTGTTTTTGTTCTTTTATCTTGAACATAAATAAATGGACTTGGTTGTTTATTTTGATTTATTTTATTTCTGTTTTGTTTTAGTTTAGATTTTGATTGATTTCAATAAAGGGAGGCAAACTCTTGGTTGCATGGAGAGCATCCAAATTCTAGAGTGATTAAAGTTCTTGAGTGTAAGACTGTGTATTATTGTTTTATCTAAAAGAATTTCTTCTAGTTTAGCAGTTTTCTCGAATGGCTATGAACACATTGAAGTCCTACTTAATCCTTGTTAAATAAACTAGGATCGAAGGTCTGGAATACTATTTTGAGGTTCCATCCATCTCACATATAAAAATGTCCTAGGAGGTGACAGCAAAAGGCCCATGGAAAGGAAGCAGGGTAAACAGTATATTAAATATAAATGATCCCATGCAAGGAATTGAATGCCAAAAGGCAGATAAGAGTCAAAAACTTCTATGACAGCAATTTGTATCAAAACAAAGTACTGAACCATATAAGTAATAAAATGCAAAAAGTTCTTATCTGTCGGTGAGTTGAAAGTTGAATACATCTCTCACACAAAAGGACACTATCAATAGAGGAGCCTAAATGAAAATTCAAAAAGAAAGGCATGCAGGAGGACTCATATGCAAAGGACGAAAGTCCAAAAAAGCACAAAAAGTGCAAAATGGCATGGGAATGAGGAACAAATGAATATTTTTGTTTACCATATGTTACTATCCTGTGGTGGTCAAGGTGGAAGCTACCTGAAGACAAAGGTATTAAATGAAACTCATCTTCCTGGCCTCAAAAGAGTTATCTTGATTTGGAAATCTTGTTTCCCTTTCTCCTAAATTGGACTATCATCAATGATTAAAAGTACATATATTTTCCATTTGGGAAATACAAACATCTAGAAGGATTCAACATGTTCATTTACTATTAAACAGTCTGTTACTTAAGAAATAAATTGTCCAGAGATCTAGGTTCACCAGGTAGTCGCCAATTGTTTCCGCTACAACTGTTTTCCCAAATTTTCAAAATTTTGGACCCTCCTCTTAATTTTTATCTTGCCTAGAATCGTTTGCATCCATGAAATCTGTTTTTGTTTTCCCTCTACTACAAGTTTGGACTGTTTTGAGTTTAACTGTCTTCATGCTTTTCTGAAAATTGCTTATGTTTGAAACTGCTTTGGGTTGTCAAATTTGGAGTTTGGTTTGGAATATTACCCTTTGATCTGTGATTTCTTTATTTGTTTTCAGAATTCTATCTCTCATTTTCCCCACTATTTCGGAGGTAAAGAAAAATTCGTCGCTTCCCAGCCGAAAGTAACATTTTAATTTGGTTGTTCGGAGGCCATTTCAACAATGCATCGGAGCCATATTTCCTTATGGAGCCTCCGTTGCAGAAGTTGAATGATGAGTTCTCTGCCGGATAGTCTTGACTTCTCTGATGTTGTGCTGTTATGACTTGTTTTGCAATGTCGGAGGATGGTCGAAGTTTGAGTCAAGGTTGTTTGATCTTTATGAAGCCATTGTTTTGGAAGTGAGACAAGCTTTTTGGACTGCTGCACGACCCTAAGTTTTCCAAACACTTAACATTTTTTACAATGTTTCTGCACCATAGCGGAAAGTTTATGCCTTTGATTGAAGGTTGTAGTCTACTGGTTTTCTGCCATTGCGGCTCCCGAGCAAAATAAGTGTCTGCCATATAACTACTCCACTTGTCGATGCTTTTTCTAGGTTTCGCCAATATGTCTTTGGGCCGCGACGCACGTAGTATTTACACTTCCACCAGTACGGCTCTGTAGTGCACTAACCTCCCGACATTGATGTCATTTCATTCACTAACAGAGACTTTCCCGCTCGATGCTTTGGCATTTAGTTCTTTCGACTCTTATAGAATTAACGGTTCCGTGGAACTCGTTGTCAGTTTGAAACCCGCCGTTGTGGCTATAAGTAAGACTATCCAGCTGATGTTTAATTGGTTCAAGCCATCGATAAGTTTTTTTCTGCTGTCTTATGATTTTTTAACCTCTGTGTGGGCAGCGGTGGTTTTTTATTCTTGTTAAGGATTTCGCGACGAGGGTGCAGTACTAGGCCTCATTTTGATGATCAGTTTTGTGGCTAGTATAGTTTAAGTTTATTGAAAAGATACAGTCCTAATTAATGTGAATTTTTGTTTAACTGCAGACGGACTGAGAAGATACTTCAGATTACTGCTGCAAGAAGACGTAGCTAAAGGACAAAGCTGAGGAAAGTTGGCTAAAAAGTGATAAGCAGAGTTTATTCTGAAATCAACGGATCTTAGAAGGACAAATAAAAGACAAGGCAGAATCGATGGCAACAAAATCCTAGGCTTGGAAGGGGTCCGTCAGTTAACGAGCCGATCCCATTTAAGAAGTACGCATAAGTTGAAATACGAAATGTAACGCATTATGTGAATCATGAGTACTCACGAAAAAAGAAAAAATTGTGAGATTAAATGGTTTTTGGGGAATTCCAAAGGTTAGACGGTTGGGGAAGCCCAAGAGTTTTGTTGTTTTTGTATAAAGAGAGGAAAGTTAGAGAGGAGTGGGGATTTTTCCCTAGAAAAACTTGTGAGCCATTGTTTTGTAAGAGGAACTACTTGGTTTTACAATAAAAAAATTCACAAATTTTGCCTGTTTGAGAAGGTGCTGTGTGGAATGTTCGAATGTGATAAAATGAACAATGTTGAAGGGGAACTATTTAATTTTCAACTGTGTTTCATTAACTTTGAGAGCATTCTAACTTTATGAACATATGTTCTTATCTGAATGTTCTCTGGTTTATTCTGTGACAATTTCCACTATGAGTAATGGAGAGTTTAACGATTGATGAGCTATCTTTTCATGTATATCTTATTTCATGTTTATGTGTTTTGATTCTAATAACAACTATCTGTGATTTACCTTAACATGTGAATAGTATTACATTACTCATGAATTAATATTTTGCTCTCTAGAGACAGCTTAGTTGGTATGTATTTTCTAGTTGTGTGTGATTTAGATGTGAGAGAGTCTAAGACAAGAGGTAAGAACCTGCGCATCACATTGTGACAGCTCCTTGCATTCTTTATTAACCTGCATGTTAGATAGGCACTTTCATATCATACTTTAAGTCAAAAAATACAAAAATATATACGGTGGATCGAGCCGCAACTGGTAAAACCTTTTATTTTTGTTATTTGACCTATGGTAGCTGGATCGCAAACCGGACGAATTCCGTACACCAAACAGTCATGGGCTAGTTGGGAACGTTGACTGGGGAGAATCCCTTGCTGTTGTTGCCTGTGAATTTCTAGGCATAAAAAGATCCAAAATATGTATCATCACCCATACATGAGACAAAACCTTGAGCAGTGATCCATAGATCACCCACCAAGAAACTTGAAGTGCATTCCTCTTTGACTTCTCTTATGCAACCACCTTGTGGTGATTTGCAATTCGCCTCCTGGATATCTATCTCCACTTCATTTCTATTCTCTTCCAAGAAAATTGAGACTTTTTCATCTTTAGTGGTAATCAGGTCACAATATTTAGAACCTTTGTTTGAAGGAAAACCAAACAAAATCTTAAATTTTGAACCGGTAGACAGCTTGGGGGAATCTTCACCTTTGGTTCCTTCTTCTTCTTCTTTTCTCAAATAGGTGGAACAACTTGGTTTATCTCTAGATACCTTGCTTATATTGAAATAATTCTCATAATAATGCTTGGGAAAGAATACATCCTTGAAATAAATGTAATCCCCAAAAGAAACTTTTGCACAAATATTCCTACCCAAAGCTAGATCGTCCTCGTAGTTGTGAGACATGTTCTCACATGCTTCAATAATCTCTATCAAGTTTTTTTTAACCATTGGAGAATCAGATTTGATCTATTCCCCATATGATGTCCAATAATATTCATCATATTCATATTTTGGTAGGCCTCCATCAACATAAAGGATTTCTTCTTCTTCATATCTTTTGCAGTATTCTTCATACTGCCCATCATAGCCATCCTCATAGTATGACATGGCTGCAAATTTATTCAATGAGAGATTTATTTCCACATGATGATACAAGGAAATAGCTCTGCTACCACTATAATATCCCTTATCTTATATTCGTATCATAATAATAACTTTTTGCAAATTAGCTTAATGTTTTAAGATAAAACTTTCAAACAACCAGTCGATTTTTGGAAGCTAAGCAGATAAGGGAAAATGACTGATACTTTTGGTCACAGCGCAGTGACCAGAGGGAAGCAATCAAAGAAAGAATAGGACTGATATATTTTCTTCCCTAACACATTTATATCAGGGACCATTTAGGTTTTAGATTTCGATCCATGGAAACCTACTTCCATGCTTCTAGGTCACCTAACCATGAAACTAGGAAGCACTTATCTCATATCCACAACTAGAGGATTTGGAGAAATGATTTAGATTGGTAATAAATTTATCATGCATGTATATAAAGGTATATTCAATCTTTAAACAAGTCTAGACAGTCACAAGGTAGATTAAGGGTTACTCAGCATATACAGACTAGTATGGCGTGAGGTAATTAAATGGAGAATGGATATGGGTGTTTCTCATATTATATAGGTTAAATATTATTTAATAAAATTCATTCAATAGTAATATATCATTCCATAAATTTTCAAATAGATATGATCAAGTATTATAACATAACTAGTAAAATGACAATTCAGGACTACTGAGCTAGATCGACTTTTGGACTCCCAAACAGTACTCAAATGCAATATAATTTATGAAATAGAGGTTGTATAATGTCATGTTATGTATTATCTATCTCTGGGAACTGGAATGACTTCATTTGGAATTCTACACGTTGACTTATGAATCATTCATTGAAAGCTAGTCAAATTCTAGCTAAATTTAGAAGGGGTGCATAAATTGGAGAAGAAATCAGAGTTTTGTAATTTTTATTGAATTTAATGATATATGAACGTTACATACTCTTTTATTACATCATAAATAGGTAAATATTCCTCTCATAGGGTGATGGAAGAATCTCTCCTCATGCATATAGGAAACTAGCTGTAGAATAGAAGGAGGGAGGATTTGATCTCTGAACTTGGTCATGCTGATTCTGAAATTTCTATTCAAACTTATAATTTTAAGTACTCTGTTATTACATCATAAATATACTGAAATACATATCAAATCATCATGGAAAAATCTATCTTCTTCTACACCAAAACTAGCTCTAGAAATCCACAGGAAGCTTGGAGATTCGATCTCTCGAATGGATGATGATTTTTATGATATTAAAATTCAAATAAATCATATATAGGACCTAAAAATAAATTAAATAATAGTGTTTTATTTCCATTATCCTCTCATAGAAATATGGGGCACATCTCCCATGCTTGACTAGGGGCACATCTCCCAATTCTCAAATGCACAAATGCATTCATAAAATTTCTCAAACTAGAAAAAGATGTGAAAGAGAGTTGGAATACTTATTTTATAGAATTAATGTTCACCTATTGAGCAAGTTACTTGGCTTGGTGACCTGTGAGAATAGGTCACCCATGAGTGGACATACTTTCCTTTCTTTTCTTTGGTTTGGCTTTCCTTCTTTTTCCTTTTTTCTGACTTTCCTTCTTTTCTGAACTTTCGTGCTTTTCCTATTTTATCCTACTTTTTGGATTTATGCTACTTTCCCTGAAATATTACTCTTTTCTCATTTTTGGCATCATTTTTGGACTCTAGTGTTTACTTGACTTCTACTCCATGTAATTCCTCCAACCTTATCCACTAATTCGAATTGGTGGGCCAATTTCTCCATTTATTCAACATAATAAATAAAATATTAATTGCACCAATAATATTAAATGCTCCATAATTATTTATTCCAAATGGGTAGCAACTATGGATAATTTTAAATGAACACTCATAATTAATAAATTTCCTCATCTTAACCCCTCATTAACTATTTAATTCAATCTGTCATTAGGTTCCATGGGGTTTGATCTACTCATGGTATTTGATCTACTCATGGTACTGTCAATATGAGAACATGAAATAACCACCCATGTACTTTATGTAATGTCTACAAACACTACACACATCATTGTTCAGACTTAGCCCAAGCTTGTCAGATTTGGAATGAAGCTAATCGGTGTGATGCTATTGTCACCCCTCAGGAGCAACCGCCCCCACCTCAACTGACCCCACCTCCCATGCTTTTGCAAACCCCTTACCTACTCAAGGGGTGTTCACAGCCCAACCAACAATAAAGTGTGTTGCATGTTTGATTCAACCCCCTGAATTGGGAATTCAACACTTATTTACTTTGTCAAAAGAAGAAAAGGTCAACCTTCAAACACGACAAAACTAGTCTGGTTAGACCACTGATACCCCTTATTCTAGACATTCTAGTTACCCTTATCTTACTGATCCTACCCTGTAATTACCATGGCACCCTGTTGACGCAAGCCCCAAGACTCCAAAGTTTCCATTGAGACATTTCGTGGCCAATTCCAATTCCTTGTACTGCACCCAACTACAATATCGTCGATGATTTGGTTAAGTCCCTCACCGCTATGTTGAACTTGGAAGTTCTTAGGAACTTCCCAACACATCACAAAGATTTTTTATCCGCATTGGGTTCCATCGACCTCACCGATGCACACTTGATGATATTCTACCTTGATTAGTCTAAGCCATGGATTCCATCATCAATGGATTTCCAAATTCCCATCACCATTTGGAACCTTGTCATTCACTTATGCATTGTTGATGAGGGTGCGTCTACCAATGTCATGTCTACCTTTATTTGGAAAACGTTAGGGTCACCTAAGCTAGAGCCCTCCTTGAATGCCTTTCGTGATTATCATGGGAATGTATCCCAAACTCAAGGCCTCTTTCCAAACATACCATTCAATTTATATTTAAGACTATCATCATTGATATTAAAGTATTAAATACTCATCTTGATTACAACCTACTCCTAGGGCATTGTTACATGTATGCAATGAAATTCGTTGCATCGACTGCCTTTTGGACCATGATGTTTCCTCTCGATGACAAGATAGTCAAGATATACCAATTGATATACTATGAACCTAATAGGATGACCACTCTAGAGAATGTCTTCCCATGGTCGAGAATGATATTAATTATTCATATATTCCTTCACTGACTACTGTTGGCATGAGTTTTTTCCAAGCATCCCCCATGACCACCACCTTTTCATTGTTTCTGCCACGTCCAAAAATGCCTCATATATCCTACCTTTACATCCTCTCCTCGGATATAGAAATGACACCACAACCACAATCACTACCAATTCCAACCCCTATTCCCAATCAATTCCTGAGTAGCAGTGAGGAGCTACACGCATTCAACAGATCCCCTTTTTGTTTCCACCTTCAATCGTAGTGAGCACTCCCATAACTAAAACCCTTAACTTGATTGGATTAATGTTGGTCCTTCCAGTTGAGTGCCTTACACCACCCAACCCTCCTTTGAACCCTCAAGTCATTTTGACCCTAGTTCAATCTATCAACACTGCCAACCACCCTCCACATGGTATACCTTTAGTTGTATAAACCACTATGATGGGACCTCATGCAGTCCCTAGACATACCCCATCTTATCCCAAGTAGAAGGCTAGCGGAAACATGTCCAAATCCAACCAAATAAATTCTTGAATGACAATCGCTTTATCTTCAAATTTCACACCACCCCCTTGCACATTATGCAACATTACTAGTGATGCCACCCAGAATTGTCTACAATTACCTGTCTTATGCACATATGTGCAAAACACTGGATGATGAAAAGAACACTGTTGCGGTATAGGTCCCTTACCCCAACCAACTAAAAAAAAATTCCCTTTGCACAAATCACCCGTGCAAGATTCGTGGCCTTTATGGGCACTACACCCATCACTACACTGAGGTTGACGAATACCGCTCCATCTTGGATAACTTACACAAACTTTCACCGGAGTTAGAGATCACCGTTGTAGAGGAGATCCACCCCCATAATATTCTTTGGTTTATATTAATTGCATATATATGATCTCGATGAGTGATCATCTATCTATGAAACCACCTTCCACAAATACCTCTGATCTTACGACTCGATTATTCCATGCATATGAACAAATCCTCAAGGCATTGATAGACCCAGATTTTCCTTGGGTGATATGTAGCATCTCCCTTTATCCATGATGCACCACTTATGCCAACCCCTGACCAATTTAGCATCAACTCAAAATACTTTCTCCCTCATTGTAACATTTATTGGTTCGAACATCCCATCCTACCGCCATATTCCTTTGAGGAAGGAAGCATGGCCAACATCTCACATACCATTTAGGTCAACATTTCTACTAAGATTGGGATCATGGAACATATTACACTGGGGGCATTAATCACCCCAGAGGATGTGGTTCCCTATAAATCTATCTTTAAAGTTTTCTGAGACATTTTATCTTTGTCATATACTTAGTTTGTTGGTCTCAACCCATTCATCGTTGAACACCGCATGGATACTTGGTATGACACCATGATTGTTTGACAAAAGAAACAACCAATCTACCCATCAAAATCGTCAGCCATTAAAACTAAAATCAATAATTTGAGCCAAGCCGAGTTCATTTACCCAATTTCCTACACAACATGGGTGTCCAATCCTATCCCAGTTAATAATAAACAAGGCACCATCCGCGTTCGTACCAATTTTCCTGATCTAAATTTAGTGTGTCCTAAGGACAATTTATTGACACCATTCATTGATTAGGTCATCGATTCATGTTTAGGCCATGAGGTTCTATCCTTCATGGATGTATTTTATGTTTGCAATAAAATTCATATATGGAATAAATATCAATACAAAACTACCTTTACAACCCTATGGGGAACATTTGCATATCGATTCGTGCCTTTTGGTTTTAAAAACACTAGAGCCACCTTCTAGCGAGCCATGACCTTTTTTTTTCATGATTTAGGTCACATTATCCTTGTATACTTGGATGACCTCACAACTCGGTCCAAGAAGCATTCACAACACTTAGAATACCTTTAAAAAGTCTTCCTTCGATGCAGAAAGTATAAGATCCGTCTGAACCCGCTCAAGTTTTTTTTTTCTACACTTTGACCATATGATAGCTTGGATTCAATGTTTCCTAGAGGGGTATCACTATTTATGATTTGAAGTTCCAATCCATACTTTAACTTCAACCACTTTTGGGCACTAGGGAAGACCCGGGTTTAAACCTTTTGCTTCGCACCAACAAAAGACCCACAGTGTTGGCCCTTTCGGCAACAACCTACGCGCAAGTTGCAGTCTCACCCGAAATAGCTATAGGGTGCCGTAGAATCAGGTTTCTGCAAGCAGAAGAGGGATATTACTGTACCTTTAGTCTCTAACAATCTATACCCAATTAACACAGAGCTTCGACTAGTATATATAACTTCTCATATAAATAAACACACAGTGACTTGCTCAACCCTTTACTGGGAATTCACAACGAAGTTATTTATTAGCAGTGATCTTATTTATCAGATATATCTAGATATTAATGCATAAAAGATAAACAGAAAGAGAAACAACACAAGAACCACAACACCAGATATAACGTGGTTCACCCCCAGTGTAGGGGTTACGTCCACAGAAATGTGTTTTATTCAACTTGCTACAAAATCACAGTTCTAATCTACGCACTCAGCTGCAGATCTCTTCTAGTCCTTAAATGCCGTGCACACAATAGCAGGCCCCTGCGCACACAACTGCAGATATTCTTAATCTCTTACAAAAACCCTCTGTGCACATAGCTACAGAGGTCGTCCATGCACACATCTAGGACTTAACCTTTTCTTACAAAATAACCTTAGCTTCACCTTACTTCTTCTTACCTTATAAGACCTAACCTTTCTTCTTTACACAAGTGCCTATTTATACAGCGTACCTTTTTACAAAACATGGATTCAAACCATGGGCACCCCGAACCCTAAACCCTGGGCTTAAACCATGGGTTTATTACAACAGAGGACTTTGACTCACCCCCCGACACCCCTAAGACTTTTTTGAGTCAAAACCTACGGAGTTACCCACCTTAAGGACCGTTAGGGTGCGCGCCCCAATAGGCCCCTAAGACTCACCAGTGTCCCATCTCGGGGCACTCATCTACTCGACTGGTAGTAGGAATTTGTTTAGCGAAGACATGGTGCGCTGTTTGCTGGAGCACTTCTTGCTGATGTCGGCTGGCTGCTTCTTTCCTTCGTACTATTGATGCTGAGCAGGGCCTTTTAGATCCATATGCAACCCCATCCTTCAATCTGTTTGCCAAACATTTGACCATCCACAATTCAGGGTTCCTCGAATTGTGTGTCAAGATGCATAAGACAAACAGCTTCCCTGGTTCTGCCAAACCAGGAAGGTACATGGCAGGATTCTCCAGAGTCTTCTTGTGAGGCCTTGTTCCTTTTGTCACTCCACGTTAGAGCGAAATTCTTCCTGCCTTCGCTCAATTTAGAGCAAACTTCTGCCTTCCTTTGTACCTAAGTTTAATACGACTGTACTGGCGGATTACTCAGAAGGTTCTGCAGACCTCTCTCTCTGAATTCTTGTACTAGATCTTGGACTTCACAATTGTTTGACATGGTTCCCGCCGAGCAAACTCCAAGAAGTGCTTAGTGGAGGACTTCACGGGCCAATGTAGCTTTCTTATAGAATCCCGTTACAGAATCTGTCATCATGGTGTATTAATGACGCCAAATCTGCTTGAATGACGGAAATCTTGTCACACAAAGCCCCAGATTTTCCCAAAAATCTCATTATTACAGGTATTGAGAGTATCTCTCGTGCCGGCGCCACCAAATCCATTTTGTCCCATCCGTCACATTTGAGGCTGCGACACACCTTGGACCTTCATCATAACAACTACCTACAACTCCAACATAGTATGAACCTGCGACCCCTGATCACCCTTCGGCCTCCACTGTACCCATACTTCCTCCTTCAGACTAACCAGACTATTACACTCCATAATGCTAAGAACAGCTTCATTTATGCTAAGAATATTCGCAGCTGTTGCAATATTCCCTTGAATCCTTGTGAACTGTGGGCCACCATAAGCTGGCTGTCAAAATCTTCTGTGCTGTAGCTTTTCTTGCATAATTCCCTCCTGCTGCGCCAGAGTGTGCCTCATCCAAAATTAGTGGCTTTTCGTGCTCCAAGACACATCTGCGCAGTATTTCATCTAGTCCCATTTTATACAGCTGTCCTGCTATTAAGGTGAAGTCCGCTGCTCGAACCACCAACTGCTTCGTCTGCTGTGTGGTCATCTTGGGGGGTGGAAAACCTGTAGACAAGTACTGAACAATATCTTGAAAATATTCAACAACCATCTGGATAGAAAATAACTGGGCATCAAGAAGACCTTCGTCCAAACTGGTAGGTTCTTCACCTGACTCGAGCCTCGACAAGTGGTTAGGTCCTAGGTTAAGTCTTCCAGGATTAATGATGATCTCAAAATCATATTCCTAAAACAGAATCAACCATCTGCATATTCTTCCACCTAGCACAGGCTTGTTAACCAAATACTTCAAAGCAGAATGGTTAGTAAACATCTTAAAATGAGATCCTAACAGATAATGTCGAAACTTCTGTAGTGCATATACCATAGCGAGACCTTCACGTTCTGTCGTAGTATAATTTTTCTCCGCTGTGGACAACTTTCTTCTTGTAAAAGAAATAGGGTGATCGATATTACCTGCACCTGACTGAGCCAGCACAGTACCCAGAGCAATGGAGGATGCATCGACATGCACATGAAACTCCTTATTCCAGTCAGAGAATACTAGGATAGGGGCAGTAACCATCTTTTCCTTCAAAATATCCAAGCTTTCTTAGCACTCAGGTGTCCAATTGAATTTGATATCTTTTTTCAACTGTTTCTCCATTGGGGCAGTGATCTGGGCATAGCCTTTGATGAATTTCCTGTAATATCCCGTGTGACCAAGCGTAGTGCGAATCTGCTTAACGAACTTCGGAGGTGGCAAGTTCACAATAATAGCGATATTCACAGGATCCATCATCAATCCTTGTTTACATACAATATGGCCAGGCAGAATTCCAAACGGTGCACAAAATATGCATTTTTTCAGGTTCAAGGAGATCTGGTGCTGTCTGCACTTATCTAACATCAGTCTTAGACAATTTATATGATCTTTTACCAGTCCAAAGATGGTCCAATCATCAAAATAAACTTTTAAGAATTTATGTATAAATTCCTTGAATGCAGAGATAACTACTCATGAAAACATAGCAGGGGCATTCTTCAAACCAAAGGGCATCACAGTGTACTGAAAGAACCCCATTTCTGTAGCAAAGTTTGTCTTGTGTCGATCCTCTGGAGCAATTCTAATTTGATGGTAACCTGAAAATCCATCAATAATAGAGTACACTTCTTGACCCCCGACATTTTCTAACACTTCGTCTGTAAAGGGGGTGGGGAAAGGGTCATGTAGACAAGCATCATTCAGTTTTCTCAGATCAACACAGATGTGTATTTCACCCTTAGTCTTCTTCTCTTGCACCACCATAGGACTGACCCACTCAGATTCTTCAACTGGTTCAATAATTCCTACAGAAAGCATCTTATCCAGCTCCGTCCGAAATTTTTCCTTATATTTAGGGTTCAACCTATAAGGGCGTTGTTTCACTGGCTTTGCATCTGGTTTCAAAGGGATATTTATAACACCGATATCACCTAGGATACCTTTCATCTCTGAGAACTTTGTCGGAAATGGGTCCTGATATTCATGGAGAAGTTGGGTTACTTTGCTTACCATCTCTTCATCCCAATAGTCTCCAATGGTAGCATACTTAGGCTGCTCTTCTGACCCAATGTTGACTGTCCGTGTCTTTAGGGGCTGAGTCACTTCAGGAACTTTGACTGCTGGTCCTCGGACGTAGCAATGGCCTTCAGATTCAGGAATATCAATATTGTGCGGATCATCATCCTCGTCAATTGCGATGTTATAACATTCTACAACATGAGCTTCTTGTGCTTTCCAATCAGGTTGATATTCTACGACTTCTTGATCATCAAATACCTTAGTATGGATCAGCCTGATAGCCGCATCTAAAGATGGACATACTTCATTATTAGAAAAAGTATGGACAAAACTATCAACAAGACAATCCCAACTTACAGTATCCTGGTGAAGCTCTGCGTTTGCATACCAATTTTTTGCTGTCGGTGCCAAGGTATGCACAAACCGATGTACCCATTATTCCTGTGGTACATGCTTCCATGCGTCATAGCAGTGCACTAAATGTTCCTGAGGGCTACGCTTTCCATCAAACGTGCTTCGCACCTCCTGGAGCTGATCCAAAAATCACAAGTGGAGGAACCTCTGACAAATTTCCCAACTAGGAATGTATTTCTTATGGCTGTTCCACCATCTGGCTACTGTAGCTCTGAATCCTGACTCCAGAGCCTCCATTTTCTATGACTCAGGTATCTGGCCTGAGAATTATACAATAAACTGTTCCGGGTCTGTCGAACCATCAAAAATAGGTAGATCTCTTGGCTGTGCACTGAGCCACCTGAGGGACTTGGTAATCCTGGCACATCTATGTCCATCGAGCTCATATAATCGGTTCTGCCAACTTTCTAATTCATCCTCAGAGTCCGTCATACCGGAGCTACCAGACTCCCAACCTTCAGCAGGAGGATCCTCATCATCTTCTTCCTTCGCGGTGATATTATAGATGTGCTCTAGTTCGTCCTGATCTGCAGCTCGTAGTGGTTCTGTATACCTTTCTCCTTGTGACGGGTCCAGGGGTACGATGACTCTCAAGTAATTCCCTTCAAAGGTCATCTATCTCTCCTTAAGGTTAATGACTGCAGCATTTTCCATAGCCCATTCGATCCCTAACAAGGCGGGATAGGGATTACTGTCATCAATGAGCTCGATAACTTCGAAGTCTGCTACAGTACAGACTCCATAAAGATCTACTGGGACACTAGAGAATCATCCTAGGGGAACAATCTTCTGCTGGTTGGCTAACCTCAACTGTGTGGGGGACCAAGCAAGGGAAGGTTTCTTCATTTCCTCCCAAGTTTGTTTGGTTAGGATATTAACTTCTGATCCTAAATACAAAATGACATCAGTCATATCATACTCTCCTATCTGAGCATTCAATCTCATTTCCCTACTAGTTCGTCAGACTCTATGAACAGTTTTGTCCCGAACATGGATTTACTGAGGTTTGTAGGAAGAAATGACTTTCTGCAGCTCATTTAAAGCATCCTAATTTCTTAAGAGCTTAAGGAAACTCCACAAAAAGGAGGACAGTGTAATTACATTATCCAGTGAAGCTTCTTGGAGCTGCGATGACAGTTGGGGGGGTTGCGCAGGTGCGACTGATGTGCTAGGGCCAGCAAAATCTTTCTTGACTTCCATAAATGTCTCTTTTTCCTGTGCGACATCAAATGCTAGGATTTTCTCCTGAGCCTTACGAACCCAAGCCTCATCATGCTATTTCACCATATTCTGCATGTGCGTCGTAGCTCCACTCCAGGTAACAACATTGATGGCTGTGGCAGGTCGTGGTTCAATGAAAATCAGTTGGAGGTTCTGGGGAGGGGTACTATTTTGTGCCTGAATCTTGGCTATCAGCTGGGGGCACTGCTCAATCACATGATCTACTGCGCGGGAATACCGACATGTTGTGGTGGGGTTCCAACAGTCCCTAGCAAAATTCCCAGCCTGATTATAGTTGTAACACACCATCTGGCCTCTGCCTCATCCTCCCATACCACCACAACCTCCAAAAACACCCCTATCGGAGGAACCACCCCGGTAACCGTAGCCATCATTACTCAGTCCCTCATTGTGCACCCGGTAGGTGTCATAGGTGTGACACTCATCTTCATTATGTCCTACAGACTTATAGAAGTTACAGTAGGAGTTCTTAGGTCCTTGTCCATACCTTTGCAGGAGGTAGCAGTCCTCAGGTCGATGCTGATCGGTTGTCCTGCAGATCTCACAATATAGAACTTGTGGTGGAAATGGGTTTGGCGCACCAGTATTCAGGTAATTTCTTACCAGAGGGCACCAGTCCTTGTCGTGACCTTTGGTCCGACATTGTGTACACCAAACCTCTTCACAGCCAGTTTTTCCTTTCTTCATATCGTGAAGCTCCAGAGCCATCGCAGCCAACTGCGCTTGGATTTGAATGATACTAGAATTATCTTCGACAGGGGCGGTCTCAAGCTTCATTGCGATTTCCAGAGCCTCCTGCTGGTCAGCAACCTTCTGTTGCATGAGTGGGGTTCTGATATGTGGTAACAATGCTGCAATAAACCATTCCTTGTGCTGTGTAGGACTAATGGTGAAACTGACTTGGTCCAGTAGAACTTTGAACCTCTGGTCAAAGTCCCACACTGATTCGCACACCGCTGCTGAATCTCCTTCAACTCAGTAATACACTGCGACTCATATTTGGGATTCTTAAACTCTTTGATGATTGTTGCTTTAATGTCATCTAAAGCATGGGTCTGAATGCTGGAGAATTTCATGAACCAGGTCAAATCCCAGTCCCTGAAAGAAGTAACAAGTTTCGCGCTTCTTATAGTTGGATCTGTAATCTTCTTAGCATTCCACACTGCTTCACATAAAAACTAGAACTGTTCTGGGTCTTTTGATCCAGTTCCTTTGAACACAGGGAGCTTAATGTCATCGGTCAGGTGGGCCATGGTAGATCTGGGAGGAATGGGAGGGGGACAGGAAGTCGACAGGGGTGGATTTACTGGGGTAGACTGTCCTGTGACAGGAATACTTGAGCTAGAGTGACTTTCATACTGCGACGAAATTTCAGGGGTAACAGGGCTGCACTGCGGGGTTACCGAAGGGTTTTCTTCAGGGTCTGACTCTTCAGGATTGATTGGGGAAGGCGCGTTATCTTGTCCGAAGGAATAGGATCCTAAATCGCGCTTGTACCTTTTTTAACTTCGCAACAACCCACTTTTCTCCGTGAAGGTGTTATCACTTGCAAACATATGTTAGTAGTACAAAATCTAACAGTCTGATTCAAACAGCAATATTCCTTTCTCGGCCAATAGCATTTTAATTCTCAAACTAAATGAAGTCAAAAGCTTACCTCTTGGTCCTTGGAAGAACCGTCACTCGGCTTCACTAAAGGAAGAGCTCGTGTTGATGGCAAACTCTGTCACGAAGGCTTCAAGGGTCCGCGTGGTCCAGAAATCAACCGCGTGGGATATCTCGTTGTTCATGCTTTTCACTAGGTTAACTCTTGTGGGGGTCCAAACAGAAAACCGCCCTTCGCGGAAGTTCGTTCTTCTCTTGGCCAACCTAGATAACCACTGGTGAAACTCTATGTGGATACTACCAAAGAAAATTTCATAAGCATCACAAAAAACATACCTTTGCAAAAAGTCTCTTGCGCTACAACGTGGATTTTTGTTCTCTTGCTCAGCGAATTTCAGATAAGTCTCATCAAGCCAATCACTAATTTTCTTCACAGAGGGCCTCTAGAACATAGCCCTCGAGGTACGACGTAAGCCCCTCTAGCGCAGATACTGAGTTCAACCATCAACGGAACCACTTTGTTGGGCACTAGGGCAGACCCGGGTTTAAACCTTTTGCTTCGCACCAACAAAATACCCACAGTGTTGGCCCTTTCGACAACAACCTACGCGCAGGTTGCAGTCTCACCCGAAACAGCTATGGGGTGCCGCATAATCAGGTTTTCACAAGCAGAAGAGGGATATTACTACACCTTTAGTCTCTAACAATATATACCCAATTAACACAGAGCTTCGACTAGTATATATAACTTCTCATATAAATAAACACACAGTGACTTGCTCAACCCTTTACTGGGAATTCATAGCGAAGTTATTTATTAGCAGTGATCTTATTTATCAGATATATCTAGCTATTAATGCATAAAATATAAATAGAAACAGAAACAACACAAGAACCACAACACCAGATATAACGTGGTTCACCCCCAGTGTAGGGGTTACATCCACATAACTGTGTTTTATTCAACTTGCTACAAAATCACAGTTCTGATCTGCGCACTTAGCTGCAGATCTCTTCTAGTCCTTAAAATCCGTGCACACAGCAGCAGGCCCCTGCGCACACAGCTGCAGATCTTCTTAACCTCTTACAAAATCCCTCTGCACACATAGCTGCAGAGGTCGTCCACGCACACAGCTGGGACTTAATCTTTTCTTACAAAATAACCTTAGCTTCACCTTACTTCTTCTTACCTTATAAAACCTAACCTTTCTTCTTTACACAAGTGCCTATTTATACAGTGCACTTTTTTACAAAACATGGATTCAAACCATGGGCACCCCGAACCCTAAACCCTGGGATTAAACCCTGGGTTTATTACAACAGAGGACTTTGACTCACCCCCCGACACCCCTAATACTATTTTGAGTCAAAACTTGTGGAGTTACCCACCTCAAGGACCGTTAGGGTGCGCGCCCCAACAACCACCATGCACCTTCAAACAACTACAAATCCTACAGGGTACGACCAGTTTCCTATGTCGTTTTATTCTAGATTACGCCACTGAAGCCCACGAATTTCTACGCCTACTCTGTATGAATATTCCATTCATTTGGAATAAGCATAATATGATTTTTATGATTTGTAATAATCCATAACTTAATCCCTATTTATCTCATCACTTGATTTCATGCGGTATTTTATCCTTTACATCTCTGCATCGGAGCATGTTATCGCAGGTGTTTTAGTCCAAGAATATGATTCTCTCCAAGAGCATGTCATATACTATGCCAATTAGACACTATCCAATCCACCATTGTAATACCCTAACAAAGAAAATATATATTTCTCAATTTCCTTCTTGGTACAAAAATTGTGACATTATATTTTAATGAGCCAAACCAAATTCATATCCAATTCCAATCCAATGGTTTACCTCTTGATTCACCACCTCATCCAAGGATGAGTATCCAAATGGATTTCCATTCTCCAAGAATATGTCCTAGAGTTCCACATACTAAAAATCACCAAGGCCCACCATTTTTCTCAATATATGACTGAACTCTCATCCCCTCTGGAAATTAAGCCTAGGTACAATTGAACTCGCAAAAAATACTAGAAGACATGCAAAGATCCACCCAAAATTGGAGACTGAAATTGGTGCATAAAACTAACTTGAATTGCATATCATCCAAACTTATAGAAGAATAGGATGTCCAAATATATAATTACATCAAATATTTGAATGTCTGAGGAAAGTTGAATTCTCACAATAACATGTTTACTAAAAGTCAAGAATCCCCCTAGGAGCATAAAACACTTTTCAAATCAGTCCAAAAAGGTCATGAATTATCTGAATAATGTATTTTAGTTGATAAGCAGTGGAAATATTACAAACTCATGATTTAAAGAGAGAAAAAGATGGAGGATGAGCTGGGAAAAAAACAAGGCAGTTTCCATGTGACTAGCTTTCACCTTTTACCTTAAAGTTGTTGAAAAGAAGTCTAACTTTGGATAAGGAAGGAAGGCACACTTACTAAAATGGGAAGTATATATAGTTGGAAAAATATTATATAGAACCTGTGAATGGCACTCATGGATGCAGTTATGGGAATTTTTTACCAAGTGGTGCAAGTGGATGCCAACTAGCTACTCTAGAACCTAGGAAATTAACCATAAAGATTAATAAATGTATCCTAATTATGGGAATGGGTTTTTTATTATTGTAACACCCCCCATTAATCCTGAATTATGTGAAATATTAGAAATATATCATAGATATAGGTCCTAGAAACAAGGCTTAGTCACCCTTTACATACTACTTGTCCATAAAAACAAGGAAAGAGGTAAAATCACAAGGGGAAAATCCTCCCTCAAAACATGGACATGAACAAAATTTTGTGAAACATTGTATTCATTCAGCCTTCACCATATGATCATATATCCAAATTATTTATTTTATATTACTGAATTTCTTATCAGATAATTCATTGGTGAAGATGTATGCAACTTGATCAGGTGTTACACAATATTGTAGAGCAATGACCTCATCATGCATAAGTCCTATGTTGTAATGCATATGGATCTCTATGTGCTTGGTTCACTGCCCCTTAACATGATCTATTGATATTTGAATAACACTTTTATTGTCTCAAAACATGACTGTGGAAGTTCCATACTCAATCCAAAATTCTCCAAGTATTCCTTGCAACCATAAACATTGAGTAGTTGCATTAACAACTCCTCTATATTCCACCTCTATAGAAGAAAGTGAAATGGTGCTTTGATTTTCACTTGAACAGAAAATTGGTCCATATTCAAGCATAAACACATATCCATAAGTTTATTTTCTATCAGTGTTATCACCATCCCAATCAGGATCAATAAAACTAACTAATTCTAGATAAGATTTTGCAACATACTGAACTCCATGTACCTTTGTTCCTTGCACAAAGCGAGAGATTCTCTTTTCTTCCCTTGAATGGATATGATGTGGCTTCTACATATGTCTATATTCCACACTCACTGCATAAGAAATATTAGGTTGATTTTGAGTCAAATAGAGAAGAAAATCAATTAGTTGTCTATACATAGTATTGTTCACCAAGGGAGTTGAATATGCTTCCTCAAGCTTAACTCCTAAGAGGAAAGGATTCTTGATTGGATTGTAATATTTCATGTTGAACTTGTTTAGAAGGTATGAATCATATTTTTACTAATGTAGTTTCATTCCAAGAGATGATTGAGAAATATCAAGCCCCAAGAATTGGCTCAAGAGTCCCAAATCAGTCATGGAGAAGGCATGGTTCAAAGCATCCTTCAAGGAGGCAATTTATTTCATGTCATCAAAATATCATCCACATACAAGACAATAATTATTATTTAACCATGAATCAAATTAAAATAGACATTTTTATCATACTTGCATCTACTAAAGTTATGTGATAGCAGAAAGCCATCAATTTTCGCATACCAAGCTTTGGGAGCTTGTTTTATCCCATATGGCGATTTCTTCAACATGTACACAAGGTATGGATTAGTAACAAAACCTTATGGCTTCTACATATATATTTGTTTCTTTATATTTCCATGTATGAAGGAACTCTTTACATCCATGTGATGTAGCTCTTACTGCTTGGATGCTGCAATGGCCAAAACTAGTCTTATAGAGTCCATATTTTCCACTGGTGCAAAGGTATCATTGTAGTCAATCCCTTGGAATTGATATAAGCCATTTCCCACTAACATTTCCTTATACTTTATAGGAGAGACATCAGCAACAAACTTTGTCTTGAATACTCATTTTCACTTTACTAGCTTTCCTCCTAGCAGGAGATTGGCTAGTTCCCATGTCTCATTCTTTTGGAGAGAATGATATTATTCTTTCATGGATGTTTTCCATATTGTATATTATGAATCTTATTCACATGTTTTTGGGTCATATTCAATAATTAGATAACAATTATCAATAAATATTGGGCCTTTGATAGAAAGGTCACTCTCGGCTGAGATCTAGTTCTCATAGAATCATTAGGATTCTCAGCTAGTTCCCCAGTTGCTTGAATGGTACTTGTTTCCCACTCTCATATTATGGGAGTGTTTGTATTTGCAATTAAATATTCATTATCATATATATAAAAAAAAAACTTATTATGGTATTCACTTACAATCAAAGGTGGTGGTGGTGAAGAGAATTCTCTAATTTCTACTGCTAGCATAGGCTATTCTTCAAACTAAACACTCCTTTCAATGGATAATTTTTGAGTGCTCATGTTGATAACATTGTACCCTTTGGAATATTTTCAATACCCAACAAATAGGAATTATTGGACCTAGTTTGCAAATCCTTTCTCTTTTTAGGTGGAATTATAGCCCAAGCTTTAGTGCCGAAAATACTAAAGTGGGACACATAAGGATTTTGTCCACTCCAAGCTTCGAATGGACTGATTCCATCCAAGTATTTTTGAGGCACCCTATTCTGGATATAGGTTTCATAGTTGATTGCTTCAGCCCAAAAATTTGGTGGAAAAGTTTTATACTCCATCATGCAAGTGGCCATCTCTTTGAGAGATCTGTTCTTCCTCTTATAAAAAACGTTCTGTGGAGGTGTGTAAGGAATATAATGTTGCATATAGATACCCACATATTCATAAAACTATATGAATTAATATTTGGAATATTTACCACCATTATCAAATATAAGGACCTTGGGATTTCTTCTAGACTAGTTCTTTACTAAGGATTTAAAACCCTTGAAGAGTTCAAAAACTTCTAACTTTTACTTGAGGAATAAGCCCCAACAGTATCTGGAAAAGTCATAAATGAATGTTAGGACATATTTGGATTGAAATAATGGAATATAAGGAAAAGAGCAAACTATATCACTGTGAATAAGGTCAATGGGTGAATAGGTTCGCTCATGACTAACTCTCTCATACTTGTGCTCTACATGTTTTCCTAGGATGCATACTTGACATACTCCTTTAGAAAACTTCATTTTAGTAAACCCTATGACCATGTATTTGTCACAAAAATAATATATATAATTTTAGTTTAGATGGCCAATCCTTTCATTCTATAGATTTCTCGCTTCATTAGCATGAGTGAGGATAGAAGAAGGGTTTGAGAAGGGCATGAAGTGTGAGACGTTGTACACTTTGGAGCTATGATCAACAAAAAAAATTCTATAACTCTACCATTCTAAATTTAAGTGATTTCCAGATAAATGGGAGTGAAGAAAAACCTTTTAGCAGACCCAGTGTGAGTCATATGATAGAGTGACAAGAGATTGGCTGCAATACCTAGGACATACAAAACATTATTGAAGGAACCATGATCAATATCTATTCTACCCTTCCATTTACTTTCAGTTTTAGAGTCATCTCTCAGTACAATATTAGGATGATTCGAAGCATCAAGAGAGGATAATTCCTCCCTTGTCGAAACCATATGTCTTGAACCTACAGAATCAATGATAAAGGAAGAAGATATTACAGTGCTTGCAAGCAGGCCATGAACTCTCTCTTTATATTCAAAATTTAATCATCCTTCCTTCTTCTTTGCACATTTAGGAAGAGAGTGTTATTCAGGAAAACACACCCTTATAACCTAGGGTCTTTGGGGTTAACAACTTATGAAGATAGACTTGCATAAAATCATCCATGTAGAAATTGAAATAGGAATAGGAAGAAAACTTAGCAAACCTGGTTTATGATGGTTTATCCTAGCTTTTCTTCTCCTCTTCCAGTTGCTTCCACAGATTCCAAGGTTTCTCCAATCACCTGCAAAGAAAAATTTCTTCCTGCAAATATCTGATATGTATCAATGTTTACTAAAATAATATATTCATAACGAAACTATAAGATAATTCAGAAATTAACATATACAAGGCTGCACAATATTGGAAGAAGACATTTCTTTATTGATAAACAAGGATGGTGACATTACAACCCAATGTCTGAAACAAGTCCTCCTCTACAAATCAAGGACATTGAGTTCTACTGCTCCAAGATGTCAGAAGGAATACCACCAGCATAACTTTTCTCTTCTAAGAATGATTGATTAGCCCCATCCCATGTCCTCTATTTATACATGAGGTAAAAGAGAGTTTTCAATGGTTGAGATGGTTGAGACAGTTGAGATAGTTATGATTAGGGGCTCAACTATTCTCGATTGATCATGTTTTATACCTTTTAACTCCAAATTAAGGTACACATGAGTATTGATATAGGCAAGTCACGTATGATACGCTCCTTGCTTTAAGAAAACCCATGTGTTCAATGTAAACATGAGTTTCAATGTACATAATCATGTGTGACATGCTAGTTGTTGTGAAAATAGTCACCTGTGCAACCTTAATGTCCAAATAAAAATAATTCATATATTCAGGAGATGATGTATCAACATTCATTCCCATCTATAGTGTCTTGGCTACATCAATCTAGTTTGTCCTTTTGTGTCCCGACACAATGGATGTTAGTACTTGGAAGAAGAAGTGCCATTCTACATGATAACAGATGCCCCCTAATGTGTGAGGCCAGAGGAAGCAGTGGCCGAAATACATTACAATCTTTAATCTTGGAGAACTCAAGTGACTAAGGTAGCAGAGGAGATACCTGAAACATATACATATCAAAGTCATATACACAATCATATCTGATGATACCATGTTCAATATAATGGAACACTAGCTTCTTTAGAATATTTGATTACATCATATGATACAATTAACAAGACCACGTATATTACAAAGATGGATCAAAGCCACAATATACAATGATGAGTCTTCAAAAATTTGGAAGCTGTGTAGCTGAACATAACACAATCTTATGCAACTTAGGTTATAAAAGTGAACCTAAGGTCTTCATCAAAATCCAAGGAACTAGTACAATCCCTACCATGTAAATAGATGTGTTGAAGTCAAACATGGAAGGAACTCAACAAAATGTCAAACAATGAGTGAAACTGACAATTGAAGAAAAGGAGTTCACCAATAATGGTAGTGAATCCTAAGCTACCATCGTCAAAACTCTAGGTCTTCATCTTCAGGAAGTGCTGATGAGAAATTGTACTGTGATGAGGAATACAATGAATCCTTCAATATATCAAAAGAGTGATGAGGATCTGAATACGAGAAGGTAGACACAAGCAATACTCATATAAGATAATGATGGGAATCACGATAATAATAATATGAAGGGACAAATCCTTGAATAGTGAGCACAACACAAAGATGACCCAAGGCATATTTTGACTTGCAGATAGAACAACTAGACTTATATGATATGTAGGATACATTATCCATTTCCCCATGTATAAAGGACAAGTTGAGGATTAAAAACTTTAAGTAATAGCTAAACTGAAAGTGTAAACTAAGACATGAATATCATAAAGTTCAGACAGTGCTATGATCAAGGAGGACATGGTGCCACTTGTTACGGAGAGAAAATTTCTATGGCTTGGGGGTACCACAACAGACAGTATGAAACCATAAAATAATGTTTCACAATACACAAGAGTAGTAAACAAATATAACACTAAGGGATGTAGAATCATACCTTATTTCGGACAGTTGAAGTAGATCCTTGTTGATCTTTTCCAATGCAATTGTAATTATAATTTGCTCTCAACAACAACAAACAAAGGAAGCATGAAATATATAAATGTATTAGAACTAATCTATCATATATAATCAATCATGTATAAGAAATTAAATACATCCATGGATTAAATATTCATATTCAAAATGCACATGAATTGGACAGGAAAAGATATTTCTATTAATAAATCATAGATACAATATTGAAAAACTCTATGGACACTTATGCGAACCGGAGAAACCAAGTCCTCCACCTGGGTATCCACCACTTCAATCCTCCATATTTCAATGGAAAGATAACAAAGCAAAGGAAATATTGGGAAGAACACTATGTGCTCCAAGGGACAAAGGGATGTAGACTCAAGTATAAGAAAAGTTGAGGCAACAATGGACTATAGTTTCCTCACTCTTTAATTTCTCCTCCTTCAATGTATCCAAGGGGTTCCTTATATAGCACTCCCAAGAGGTAATGGAGGATCGAATTCAAGCATTCCCAAGGAATTTGGAAGGCTAAGAGTCAATTTATTCGGACTCAAATGAGGAAAACTCAAAAATATTTGTCATTTTGCACACATCCTGATGTACACGGGTTTGAGGTCAAAAGCTGCGTATACACACGAGTATTTCTTTAAAAGTCTTGTATAGGTATAAACAGGAAATTTTTGGGGATGATCTTGGAACATCAAAGTATAATATAAGTCCATGGGTTCCAAAGAGTCTACAGAGGGACATGGAAGGCCATAAATGTGTGATCTACCTGGTGTGGTAAAATCAGCTATAACAGATGCCCCCTAACATGTGAGATCAAAGGGGTAACATGATGGCCGAAATACAATATAAAATCCATCCCAAAAGTGGAGTAATGAAGACCCAGGTGGAAGAACCAGCCACTCATTAGTACAATACAATAATCAATCCCTGCATGTGATTGCAAATACATTTTGTAGTCTCGGATACATAAGAGTATAGTGGCCATGAATATGCATGATATACAAAGTGTCATGTGTGGTCATCACCATGTACAATATACAATGGATCAAGATCTCCATAGTATATGAAGATATCTGATATGCACTGGAAACACTGGAATCATAATCACGAGAGTTGAAATCTCATGAATACTGGCACAATCAAAGAGGAAGCATATATAGAATGCCACCAAGCTGGAAGGTATTCTACACAAACCGCTATGAGTACATGTCCTACTATGTGAATAGATGTGTCAAGGTCAAACATAGTAGTCCATCATATGATTAACGATCATTGATGTATACCATTAACAGATGTGAGATAACCCACCGATAATGAAAATGGGAATCAAGGTACAGATTGCAATCTAACAAGTGTAAATAGATGTGTTGAGGCTGAACAGTTGAAAGAGTCCATTGATCAGGGGACATTGATGTATTCCCAAAACTGTTTATGGAAAGAGAACCTAGCACTGATGACTGTAAGTCTCAAGGCACTCAATTGAATATAGACTCCTATTCCATAATAAATGATCTAATGTCAATAGAATGGAATTCATTCGAAGGATGGAATTAAGGAATCCCCCATCAACCAACACAAGGTACTCAACAAAGATGTATAATGTGGAAGAACTCAATGAACAAGATGTGTAAAAACTAGTAATAGTATTGGGAATGGCCGACATGCAAAGTCAAGATAACTGAGGAATGACCGACTTAGGCTTAAACTTCCTTCAAACAAGAGAATAAGGCAAGTGGTGATTGAAGGGAGGTAGCATGGACTCAATATGCAAACTAGGACATATCTATGACATAGGAGGCATCAATAGAGCCTCCATGGGGACTGGAAGTGTAACCAATCAGTTGAGATAAATTCAGAGTAATTAGTACATATCCTAAATTGAAAATAATAACCCAACCAATGGATGTGATATGCAGTTCTCTATTCAAAGGTGACATGAATCAACTGCTTCCAAAGATAACATCTTTTCCCATTCGGCGTTTTATGTTTTTTTATTTTTGTTTTTGGACTTTTTCAGATATTTTCAAAATCCTGAAAAGAAGAATAAAAGTGCTTTATAGTACATAGCTAGGAGGAGATGAGTGTCAGGGACAAGCAAGCTAGTTCCAAGTAGTGGAACATACCTATGCTCAATGCAAGGAAACATGTACATGATAACGACACTCGAGGGAAGGTCTCCTCTCGGTAAGGGGTGTTCAAGCTGGAAAGGATATGTAAAAGGCTCTGCTTGGATAGACATGAGACAAGCTCATGCTATATGGCTAATAACTTGGAATTAGGGAGCTGACATAAAGCTCAATAAGGAAAGAAAAAATCATGAAACGCAATTACAACTTGATATATACAAGGGATTCCCTATGGGAAAAATCCAGCATAAATTTCAAGAGGGGTATGAAGCTCTTTCTCAAGGACATGGCAGGACTAAAAAGGGACTCCCACAACCTAAAGGAGGAAAGTAAACATGGGCACCAAATGAAAAAAATGATCTAACTAGGGCACCCATGTATAGGAATCTATACCATTCACACAATACCACTTCTAACAGTAGCATGAAGGTCCCATGATATCATGGAATGGGTTCATACCTAAGGTTAAAACGAAACGGTCATAAGCTCATGCAAAATGAAGGTGGATGTCAAATCCTAAGCTATATGCCAATTCATACATTATACCTTTAATAGGCACAAACATATCAAATACTGAGTCAAAATGTGCTCAAAACAGGTCCCTACAAGACCATATTAGTCCAAATGGTCCAAAAATGGTAGAAAATGGGTCAAAACTATAGAAAGTGGGTAAAAATTTCAAAATGTTTTCTATAAATAGTGAAAAAATAAAATTTTCCATACCATTTGAAAATTTACCCACCATAGTGCTTTTTAGACCAAAAAATTCATAACCTTATTTCGAGAGCATCTGTCCACGAAATCGCACACCGTCTGGTTTAGGTAAGTCATCATTCTCTACTCTTCCATTTTCATGCATTTTTTTAAAATTTGATGGTCAATTTTTTAACTTAGGCCATCCCAAAGAGGGTGTATTCATCCCACATGGAAATTGGGTATTTTTCCAGGTATAAGGTTGGGTATACGTGGAAAATACCATGATACCCACGTACGTATGTGGTTGTTTTGAAAAAATTCATGTATAGGGCCGTAAACAAGAAATTCGAAGGCAAAAACTCATGGAACTTGGAAATTCTTGTACTGATCCAAATTTCAGGGTGAATATGGTCTAAATTCAGATATATGAGTCATAAAAGCATTTAATCGGAGGCCACACACTCTCAGTCATCATAAAAGCATTCAACAGAGAGACCACCCTCTCTCATCCATGGTAATTAACAACTCATGGTTTTGTTCCATGTTATGGCTTCAAGGCACATTGCACCTATCTCATCCATGGTATTTCACAACCCATGTTTTTGAACCATGGTATTGCCAAAGGCACATTATAATAATATTATAAAAAGTCTCTATGCCTTCCCAATAAGGCATTGAAGGATTTTTGACATCCTACATTTATCTTATTTTATTCAGTTATTGAGGTATTGGTGCTGAGTGTCTTTCTGAGTATCGTTTGAGAGAAGAGGCTCAAAGAACCCTCTTTGAGCCTCACCCCTCCATGTCACATATTTAATCTATGTTTCTCTATGTTATTCTATGCATCAAATGATAATAATTTGCAGGTTTACTCCACTCCTCTCTCGGCATCCAAGCCATTTGTGTCTCAGCACCCAAGATCTGGATCATGTGCAGGATGGTTCTAGAGTGGAGAGAGCATGAACATGGAGATGTGGAATAGGTTATGCAATATGATTTAATTGATCAACAAACATTGAGGGCTTGTGGGATATACAAGTTTTGGTGCCTTAGAAGCTTAAGGGAAAAGCCAAGGCTACTCCAGCTGGTAGTATATTACTGGGATCCTAACATAGAGACATTTCAGTTAGACGGGATGCCCCTTAGCCTTGAGGTTAAGGAAATTTACTTCATTACAGGACTATACTGAAGATGGGGAAGTGGTAAAGCTACGAGAATCTTGAGTGGCCTTGGATTTGTCGAATCTGAGCATTCTCAAGGAATTTGGAAGGCCAAGAGTCAGGTTATTCGGACTCAAATGAGGAACATTCCAAAAATATTTGTCATTTTTCACACATCTCGATGTACGGAGGTTTGAGGTCAAAAGCTACGTGTACACATGGGTATTTCTTTAAAAGTCATGTATAGGTATAAACATGCAATTTTTGGGGATGATATTGGAACATCAAAGTACAATAAAATTCCATGGGGTCCAAAGAGTCTGTAGAGGGACAAGGAAGGCCATAAATGTGTGATCTACATGGTGTAATAAAATCAGCTATATCACCACTGTTTATAACCCAAAGAGAGTAATTATCCCTTATCTTTCCTATTAAATTTTAATGAGTCTAGGAAATTCAACTCAGGTCTCTCTTCATTTTTGACAAGCTTGAAGAGGGGAGAGAATAATTCTTGATAAGATTACTAATTCATGGATTTTATGAGCCTGAACTAGTACATGCTCGGTGGTGTTTTCATATTTTGAGAGTATGAAAAATTTGATGAAGACTCTAGGGGGGTTCCTTTTTATAAAATTTAGTTTCCTGAGGCTGAAAAAGTATAAAAAAAATCCACAGAAGAACTCTCTTAGCTCCCGAAGGACTAAGGTATACCTTTTTCAAACTTAGTCGGCAAGGTCCGAAAAAGGGGTAAACTAATACCACACCGACGCATCAAAAGAGGCAGGTAGCCTAAGTTTAACAAGTGTAAAGGAAGACAAGATCACTCGAAAATATCCATTTGATTATGATAAATGGGGCTTACAATAGTAAAATTGATTCTTTGTTCTTTATATTTTAGCGAGCCTGAAAAGGACATAAAGTACGCTCGAAATATTTTTCATGTTTTGGTCCAAAGCACAAAAAAGAGAAAAATAAGTTCATACTAGGTGTTCCTTTTCCGTAATTTTAGTCCCTCGGATCCTGAAAAGTGATAAAACTATACCTAATAATACTCTTATTAATTCCAAAGAAAAGAGAGTGCTCTTTTTTCGTAACTATTCCACATGGTCCAAAAAAGCGATAAACTACCACCAATGTGGGTGCTCATTCACGTATTCTTAATGAGTCTAAACGAACAAGTTTACTTAGCAGTCAAGTATATTTTGAGGAGTTAGACCCAGGCCTAAATAAAATCCCTAAGGGTGGGGATCCTTATAAACAGGGATAGCTCACAAAAAGATGCAAAATGAAGACTCATTTTGTCATAAAAAACTACTAAGAAGGCTCCCACAAACCTACCAAAATTGTGGCATGGCTACCAACAGATAGTAAAGATTTCTAAACTAGGGTACCCATGAAAAGGAGGCCCTATCCATGGAGGAACAATGATGTAGATGAGGTAAAAATGGTTAAACACCATAGTCCGTGATCAAAGAGGTGATCCTAGGGTTAAAAAACAGATAAGGTATAAATGCATAAGTACATATGGAGGACCAAATCCTACCCTATATGAGTGGATAACAACTTCTTAAAGATATTGAACCTATTGCATTGAGGAAAAAGGTCATAGTATTAGTTCATTTATAAAAAATAATTCTTAAACTATAGACTATAGGTTAAAAAATTTGAAACTTTTCTATATATAGTTCAAAAACGAAAATAAAAAATACCATTGACAATTTTACCCAGTTTGGCAAGTTTTCACCTCGAACTTGGATTGCTTGATGAGGACAAACTAGTGGACCAATTCAAAATATGCAAGTGTCAGGTTGGTTGGCTCTCCCCTCTCCTTTATTTAATCCACTCTAAATTTCATTTTTGTGAAATATTTTAAGGTTTTGTGCCAACCCTAAAAAGGTTACGCAGTGCATGTGGGTATGCAAATAAGACAATCGTGTACACGCAGCCTGCTTGAAGGCAACATGCATGTGACAAACGACATGATTAAAGCACATTCGCGTGTTCTGTGTGACCTATAAAAGCTTGCAACATGGACAAAATTGAAAGAATTCAATGGTTTCTAATGTTCAATAATGGTCAATGGGTAGGTACAAGATGGTGCCATAGTGGACGGAACAAGAACAT
Source organism: Pseudotsuga menziesii (assembly GCA_001517045.1). Taxonomy (NCBI): domain Eukaryota; kingdom Viridiplantae; phylum Streptophyta; class Pinopsida; order Pinales; family Pinaceae; genus Pseudotsuga; species Pseudotsuga menziesii. The sequence goes on along the minus strand of LPNX010732177.1, from coordinate 731,115 downwards.
GAAGACATGGATTGAGATGCTCTATGAGATGCCCCAACTTTGAAACCTTTATGGAAAAGTGGTTTATTGAAGTTATTTTGTACTTCCAACCTGTAGGCCAATGGTCGTTTACTAGAACATCTGATCAGTTACTAGGATCACAACCTCGGTTCTTTTGATCTTCAATGTGGGATCTTGGAATTCACAGTAGAAGACATTTAATTCATTACAGGGCTATCCCATAGAGGTGTTCCCATGAAATTTGAGGGTCAGGTAGGGGTGGTGACCGTGTGAGTGTCCAAGACTATGTTGACACTTACTTCCCACCAAGCATGCAGAAGAAGGGATCATGCATTCCTATTGTTCACATAACCAAATTTCCATTACAGGTAGTGGTAAGCACTGTGGTGAGGGTCGCTAGATCATCTTCATTGCATCTAGCTACTCAAACATGGATGAGGATTGTAGTGGAGTGTGTGCAGGGTATTGTGTTTGAATGGTACTCAGGTATGATCCCAATTATGGGGAAACAAGTCTTTGACTGCAAGAGAGGACACCGAAAAACTTTGGATACTCAAGCATATTGCCATGGAATTCTTCTTTGAGAGAGTGCCTCCTATCAGCCCTGCAGTATCACTACTAGCATTTTCTCCTTGCCATCCTAGAATGACCAAGTGGGGAGAGGTATTCCTCCATCAAGGTGGTGGAGGATCAATCCAGAGTGTCTATGACGATTATTTTTATCTATGGTGGGATAGGCAGTTTCTAGCTCTCGAGCAGTTCCCATACTCTGGATTGTATTTCTGAGGATACAACGATCTTTTCCTCCCTCCAGGCTGGACATGGGGAGAGATAGGTATTTTTCCTTTTATGTTTTTTTATTTTTATGAATTCTAATCATAAAATTATATACATATATATAAAAATTTTAATCCATTTTAAATGTTTTTGAAATGCAGATATTAGACTTGTATGCCCCAATGGGAACCCTAGGATGTTTTTGTGGCCTGTACAGGGTGGGGACCAAGGTATACTCAGATTTCTCAGGGGAAAGCTAGCCAGAATGACCCAAGGAGTCCCCGCCATATGGATTGAGCGGATTCATGTTGTCATGGAGGATTTTGTAATAGGAAGTCCATCTACCTAGATACCCCTACTGAGGAGGGTAGCTAGGGCCATTCCTTTTTATAGGGAGGCCAAAGAGATTGCTGCAGCTAATGATGCTGAGGACCAGGCCTAGATCTATAGGAATTTTTATGGATTGCAATCCTATTTTGTGTATATTTATACAGTTCTGACTAGATCTTTGGATCAAAACTCAACCTATCTATGCACAAACTTTACATATATAAATATATTTTTCCTGGTTATTTACATGTGTTCCAAATGTATCTATTACATATATTTTACAAAATATGTGTTAAGTTCCAATCTAGAATGTATTTTGCATATGCATCAGTTATTGTATTTTCATTTCTTGGAATGTGATTAAATGAAATCTAATCAAAATTTCTTTCAAGTAATATAACCTGCAAAAACTGATGTAGCAAGTTAGGGTTTTGCACCTGATATTATCCATTGAGCTGGGAAACCACAAGTTGAGAGTTAAGTCTAACCTCTAACCGGGTGATGCCATATGGCAAGGAATCCCAAAACAACTCAATAACATCCTTGTACTTGACCACATTATTAGTAGTAGGACCTAAGCAAGTGTCTCCAGAGAAAACTAGTTGTTCTGAGGGTGAATAGATGACCCACATGGCTGAATCCAGGTTATAAGTATGAGGACTAGCACCATTTGTAAAACCTACAAACCACTCAGTTGAAAGCTGTAGCAACCAACAGATGGTATAATAAACACTAATCAGCTAACTATTGTACATAAAAATACATACAATAAAATACAAGAACAAACGCTAATCTTAGGCATAGTACTTCTTCAGGTAGAGCCCATTTCTAGGCTCAAGAAGATTATTTCCATCAAAGTCAGTTAATTCATATGCTCCTTTTTCAAGACCTTTGACACAATCAAGGGACTGAACCACATGGATTTTAATTTTCTTACCCCCTGGAGTTCTTTGTCCTAATCCTAGAGAAAGACAAGCTCCACTTCAGATAAAATTCTAGGCTTAACAACTTTTCCATATTGGTTTTTAACCCTATTTTTATGATCTCTATTTTCCATCAACGTATCTCTACATCGTTCATCTAGATTTTACAAATGTATCAAATGTTCTTCTAATTCGGTGGTGTGAGGGAGTACATGAATGGCTATCATAAGAGACAAAATTTTGCATTCAACTGGAGTAACTTCTTCCACCCTGTGAATGAGTTGAAAAGGTGAAAAACATGTGGGATTCTGGTATACCCAAAGTGCAGGATATAACATAATGCGCCAATTTGATCATCTTGTGCTGATGGTACGCTTGAGAATGATCTTCAAGGTCTTATTGGCTGGATCTACTTGACCATTCGCTTGCGCGTAGAAGGAAGATGAGTGATCTTGCTTGAACCCTAGCATAGTAGTCAATTTGGTCATCATGCTATTCTGAAAGTGACTACCATGGTCAGAGACAATATCCTTTGGAATAACAAAGCGAGTAATTATGTGGTTAAACAGAAAGTAAGTTTTCATCTCATCGTCAGCTTTGAAGGTATGAATTGCCTCTTCCCACCTAGTGAAGCAATCAACAGTGAAAATGATATATTTGTGCCCCCCAGCTGAAACTAGGTTGTACATTATGTAATCCTCCACCAACTTAGTGAAGGGGCCCACTACGATGACGAGAAACAACAGAGCAGGATGTGACCGCATTTTCCTGGTTTAAAGCTGACAATGATAATAGTGCTTCACAGCCTCCACACAATCTTTAAAATTTGTGGGCTAGAAATAACCGACACATAAAATATTCTAGGCCATTGCTAACCCAAATAAATGACCCCCACATGCTCCGCTATGGGAATCATTCAAGACACACTCAACCTCCTCGTGGGTGAGGCACTGATGCAAAAAAAAATATATCCCTCTACAGTATAAAGTATCACTAATGATAAGGTATTTTTTCACATGTATACACAAGTTACATCGCTCTTCCCTCGATAAGTATGAACAACACTTCAAAGTCTTGAGATATAATTATATCTCCATCCCAGGGATCAGAGGTGGAAATAAGAAAGATGTACTCATCTGGGAATGAGTCCTCTTCAACCACTACATTCTCTTTGGTAGGAAATTCTACGATAAGATCCACAAAAACTAAGAACTTTTTAGATTTGGAAGACTAGAAATCCAAGTCAAAATATTGGAGAATGACTATCCATTTATTGAATTTTTCCCTAGTTATTCATCGGGACAAAACATACTGAAAATGATTAACATCTTCCACCAATGTAGTGGTCCTCAGTAGGATGTAGTGATGTAACCTATGAACAACATAAACAACTTCTAAAGCTAACTTCTTGACGTGGGAGTATCGATGTTCTCGACCAGCTAATGTGTGAATGAGATAATAGACAACATGCTCTTAGAGCTTGTCTTCCTCCAGAACCAATACTACCCCAATGGTCGAATCTGACGCAGCCAGATACAATATAAAGTCTCTATATTAATCTAGTGGAGATATCAAAGGAGCCAATAGAAAAGCTTTTTTCAGTGCCTCGAAAGCAATTTGTACAGTTTCATCCCATACAAATGGAGTACCTGTTCTAGCAAGAACATGAAACCCTTAGTAATCTTGGCATAGTTAATGATAAAATGTTGAATTCCTTTCAAGGGATCCACCTGAATTCCTTTGTTTGACATGATGAATCCGAGTAACCTCCCTAACTCAACGCAGAAAACACACTTGTGGGGATTCAAGCGTATTTTGTAATGTCTGCATCATTCAAAAATTAAATGAAGGTGATATAGATGGTAGATCCTCTTATGATTGTGAGCAGGCAAATCATCTAGGTATGGCTCAACAATGTTCTTAATGTTGTGGAAAGAAAGTTTCATTTCCTGTTGAAAGGTAGCCCCTACATTTTTCAAACCAAAGGGTATTTTATTGTACACGGAGGTACCCCATCGACACATAAAATTCATTTTGTGTTGGTCTTTTGGTTTGATTTGGATTTTATTGTATCCATAAAAGCCATCCATAAACAAAAAAAACTTCACTACCTGCACAAGCATCAATGATTTGATCTATAAAGGGCGTGGGGTAATTGTCCTTGGGACACAATTTATTTAGGTCACGAAATTCAGTGCATATGCGTATTGTCCCTTGTTTGTTATCTATAAGAACAGGATTGGATACCCATTCTATGAGAGGAATCGGGTAGATAAATCCAACTTTCAGCAACTTTTCCACTTCAGCCTTAATGGGTGTTGCTTTACGCAGATTAATAGGTCTAAGCTTTTGTTGAACTAGTTTAGCATTAGGATAGGTTTGGATTTCGTGCTCTATGATCGATGGATCAATGCCTGGAATATACTCATATGACCAAAAAAACACGTCACAAAATTCCTTAAATAAGGAAGTATATATGGCAATCTCCTCTGAAGAGCAGTTTGCATTGATATGCACATTTTCAACAACAACAGGGTTTGCAGACATGTTGATAGGAATGGTAACATAAATATTTTCCATATTCCCCTCAGAAAAAATTCCATCCTTTGGAAAAGGATTAATCGATAGATCAACATCTTCTTCCAGTCTCACATGAAACTCTTGATTTTCAATTCTACTCATCTCTGGAAGAAAGTACGACCTATGGTGAAGATCTTCGCAAATCTTATCTCCCCCAATCATGGCTTCCAAAATGGCTTCATATGAAGGTAAAACCATGTATAAGAAGTTATCTGAATATAAAGAGTTATCTTCCCCAACAGCCAAATAAGCTTCCTCCAACTCCTCTGAGACTAAATAAGGAGTCATGATAGGATCAACAGTGGTATTAACAATAGATTGATAAGCCACTTCCACTGCTGATAAGGGCACCTGAGGTTCATAATGGGAAGGAAAGACCTAAGGATCTGTTCTATCGACAACCCTCATGATAGAATTCCCTACACTAGTAGAACCTAGGTAGTTTATAGGGGTTGGGATATCAAAAGTTCCCATTAAAGATGGATACATTCCATCCCCCAAGCTCTTATTAGCTATTTTAGTCTAATCAAACAAAGGTACAGTGCACTCATTAGTTTCCAAATATCCCTTCTAATTGAAACTAAGTTGGATAATAGTAACCAACTTCTCATCGTGTGGAAACACAACCACTCGAAGAATAGCCAATGAAATCGCACACATGGTGGAAGTCCATATTCTCTCTAAAATCAAGTTATAGTCCAAAGGAGCATCAATCACATCAACTTCAATAGCCACTACTTTCCCTGCCAACTTAATCTAAAAAAATAGTAGAATACCATGTGGATGGAAAGACCTTTTGTTGAAAGTAGTAAGTAAGGTATTTGATGGAACTAGCTCCAAAGAACCTAAAGCTTTCCAGTATGACATAGACATAGACATGCGGAAGCACCTTTGTCGACAACTATACATCCAATGGTTTTTCCACCATGAACATCATCTATTGAAAAATCCACATGATACAATAAGTGAATCTTAACATCTCACAAATTAAACTTCGCCATGAGGCTTGATGAATCCATACTTCCTAAATCTTCTTAGAGGGCATCCCGCTAAGCAGGACAACTCTATGGCACTTCCAATGTTGACATTTCACAAGGAGTTTAAGCCAAATATTCTACCACAAAGTAGTTAGAAGTGACCCTAGAATCTGGATTGTGAAATTCCTTTTTAAATACACCTTTCGGTATTCTTGGCATTGGGTCAACAGGTTTTTCGATCGTGAGAGGGTTAGAGGTTTCACCAATAGAATTACCCTTCTCAGGAGCCTCTATCTCATCATTTTTATTTCTCTTCTGGATTAAGGCACTAGATCATACCATATTGATATAGTTTTGATCAGGAGGGTCACTAGGAGTGCCCCTGACTACATTAGAAACAGAAACTCCATTCCATCCTTGGGGAAATGGATCCTTCAGGACAACCAGTTGTTGGTTTTTAATCAACTTTTGAGCTTGGTCAATAAGAGATCATTGACAAGTTATGTGATCTCCCTAGCACAACTTGCAGGGAAGTTTCACCTTCTTCTTATATTTCTTACCCCCATCATCATTGTTTGTGGGTTTCAACTTAGTTTGATTTCCCTCGCCCTTCTTCCCTTTCTTATTTTTCCCACTGGGATATTGATTTCCCTTCTGTGAAATTGTGCAAAAACATTTGCATTTTGAGGTGAGGGGGAAGCCTTTTCTATCTCTGTTGTAGATAGCTTCACTGACAACTCATGGATTTTCTTGTCCAATAATTCTACAGTGGGAGAATTAACTAAACCAACCACACCATCGGCATGGGGCCCAGGCTTCGGTTTCTCAACACTATGGGTAGACTACGGTGGATCAGGTATAATTTTATATAATATCCTAGATTGAGCATATATCAAATCCATCTGCTAGGCCCTGAGGATAGCCTCTTCTCTAGTGGTCACCGCCAAAGTAGATACATCCTTAGATATATAAGGGTGTAAATACTTTAGGAACCACTCTAATACGAACTCATGGGGTATGGTGGCCTTAATAATCCTCTTTAGTCTTTTCCATTCTTTGATATAATTTGATATATGAGTGGCATTGTCTTGCTGAAAGGTAGACAACAGGTTTGTGCCGGCATCATACCAGACAAGAAGTTAGAAATGATTAAGAAACACATTTTCTATGTCCAAAAAACTATCAAATGTAGCAGAGGGTTGTTCAATATACCATTTTACTGCAACACTAGTCAAGGTTATTTGGAAAAGCCTCAACTGAACGGTGTCATTGTTCAGTGAGTTTGAAGAGCACCATAAGTGAAAAGTGGTTATATTGGCACCTAGAACTTCACCAGATTTTCCATCAAAATTGGGAATGTCCGAGGGTAATTTTCTGGGAATAGGTGGCCAGATGGCACTATGCCTCACCAGATGATTCATCAACTTGGACAAGTCTGGCAAGTTTAAAGTTGTCAGGAAGGGAAGTTTAGGCCTAACCAAAGCTTGAAAAGCATGAGTCTGGGATGTAGAAGGACCTTCCTCCTGCTTCCCAAATGTAAAGGTGGGGTTTCCCCCAGCCACCAGTTGTTAAGTAGTTGGACTACTTTGAAATGGATTCCACTCGTAATCCAGTGGATTATTTGTGTGCGGTGTAGTATTAGTGGTTTGAGCCGCTCCAGATGAAAATGGAGTCTAAAATACAGGAGAAGGTATCCCTCTGCTAAAAAGAGAAAAGGGAGAGCTCGTGAATGGGGTTGAAACTAGTGTCCAAAAAGCATGACCAAAATTGTTTATGTTTCCAAACTACATGCCCACATATGCAAGTGCATGCCCACATATGCAAGCGTATGACCTACATAAGGAGTGGTTGGGGGAATGTGCCCCCCATTCCACAAGAAACCCTAAACAAATGGGGAGGATCCACTAGGACCACTTTGCGAAGTATGCGTGAAATAGGGGGAAGCAAAAGGTGCACTGGGAATCCCAGTGACCACCCCACTAGAACGGTCTACTACATTAGAGGAATTCAGTGGTTGGACCACTCAACTACTTGGTGACAAAGGTGCAGTAGGTGTATTTTGTCTTGGAGTACCAATTGGAGGAGGTGGCACTCCTCCAGCCAAAATGGCTGAAGTGGGGGTTGAAATACCCTCTCCAGAGCTAGCCATAACTTTGCCCATAGGAACACCAATAATAGGTGAATCAAAAGGAAGAACTTGGACAATCATAGGATTGCTTAAGTCAATAAGAGGTGGGTTAAAATTCCTTGCAAAATCATCAGCCTGCAAGTCTTCAATCTTTACTGCAGCTGTATCTACTTGATTGGTCCTAAGTTATGGTTCACCTGGAACTTTGCTAACTCCTACCAGTTCAAATGAACTGTCAGTGTCTAGTCTCCTCATTTGAGGGGGCAGTGGAGGATGCACTATATCAGATGGAGGAAGGTTTTGAAACCTTCTTGACCTACGGAGAGGTTGGTCCTCCACAGCTAAAAATTTGGCTCACACACGCCTAAAGGAAAACCAAATATAGACAAACCAAACAACACTCACTAAAAATTTCCTAAAGCCACACAGACACAACATGTATAAGATATGCCTTCCAAAGGAAATCCTAGGATGGTTAAGGCCTAGATCCAACCAGTGAAGAAATAATAGATGGCTACTTGGCGTCCCATGAATATGTTCCTAGGAACAAGCAGAGGAATCACCCAACCACCCTCCCAAATTGTCTACCGGGGTTACCTTCCAAGCTCGTCCAAGGTAAACCAGAAATAGCCTTCTGGTATCACCTGTGTATGATCCCTATTGTCAAGAGATGAAAGGCTACTGCAACTGCACTGAGAGTCTGGAGAAACATTCACAAGCCTGATCCTTACGCATGGCCAGGGTAGAAAATACCAAAACCCTGCCAACACTGGCACTGCATGAGGCCCAAGAGGTGGTATTGACAAGATCCCCAAACGCATAAAATTCCTGATCTACGCTCGAACATGGAATCAAAAGGTTATCTCCTCAATTCAGGTCCTCACACAGCCTCATGATTAACTCCTATGTGAGAGGACCTTTCCATATGGTCTCATGTAGAGGAGAATTTACCTAGTGAAAGGCCAACTACATCTAAAGTCAAATACTTATGGACAGTTAAAACTCCCTAGTCCAGAAGCCTAGCCTAAGCTAGTTTGTCACGTCCCCATGCCTCCGACCGGAAAAGAGGACGCGACTACTAGCTTGATCAGACCGGGCTAAGAGCCCATGAACATGTACAGGCTTAAATAAGATGCTTAACACTGCTAAAAACAGAATGCTCAAGCAAATTTGAAGTAAAATATGCACACAGAATTATTAATCATTCACAGATGCAATTTAATCATCTTGCACAGCAGAATCAATTGCATTCCTACAAGCATTCAGTTAACATACACAGCTACAATTGTAGATTATGCACAGCTATGACTAAATATCCTTGCACAGCAGAATCAACATGCATTTAGACAAGCATTCTTCAACATGTTCATCATTTTCATTAATAGAAATATAGTTGCAGTGGTAAAATACACAATATCACTTATCTTATAAAAGCTTTGCTCCGCAACCAGCTATGTCGCTGCAACGTTCCACCCAACCATAGGCCAGCGTGCTCCTTAATCTTTCAACAGCGCTGCCACCCCCGAGATGGGCATGATTCTCCAAGGAATAAGGGAACTAGCAGGCTGACACATAGCCAAAGGTAACCAAAACACAGCCAAGCCAACTCAGTTGGGTTTATCAGGCGATTAAGGAGCTGGAGAAGGCTAATTTCTAAGCTGCTGATCTCATTACAGAGCTAAGAACACCTACACCAAAACTAGCCTGACCTCTAAGACACCCATCCACACCCAACACAAGGAATCAGTCCCTTCTCTGCTACACAGTCCCTCAGGCCCTGCATTCCCTTCCAGTGCTATTCAGGGGTGATGGAGAAGAAGGCCAGCCCTCTAGTTTTTTCTGTGTGGTTTCTAGCACCAGGTTTATCAAGCAACCAAGCCAAAATCCTTACTCCTCACACAGTCCAAAGACCAACCATTGCACTCAGGCAATCAATTTATCTAACATAGCTTGAACAGTAAAAATGAATTACACAGCCCCATACGTAACAGCAAAAACGGCTCACAACATGGGGGAAAACACACAGTCCTGAAGCTTATCAGTGAACACAACTCGCAGTAGGGGAAAACGCCCCCAAATAGTCTGTGCGTGAGACCAATAGTCAGTGAGACAGCCAAAAACGTGAATGGCTCTGCACAGCCATGGTAAAAACACATGAAACTTTCAAAAACGTGAATGGAAAATGCACCAGCAGCTCCCAAAACGTGAGGAAGACAACCCAATCCCTGGCACTACAAAAACGACCTCCCATCCATGGGAAAAATGAAGCTAACAGCCAAAACATGAAATCGAAACACACAGGAAAAACTTCAGCTGCTCCCCAAAAGCCCCAACGTGAAGAAGAATGGTCTGGAAAATGGAAAACGTGGATGTATGGCAGAATGGCCTGCGTTTTTGGACATCTTCCTTGCCAAGGAAGTCAGAACACGTTTTTCAAAAATGGGTCTCTGCCCAATTCGAATTTGGTTGCCCATACTCTTCCCCTTCCATGCAATAACTAACTCAACCACATTTTGGCAGAAATAAATGATTGGGGAAAAAGACAAGAAAGGTAGTTGACATTTTGATGGGTCCTCTAGTAGACATTTGGATTTTCCCCATTGGTCCATAGGTTAAATATTTCACTCCCCCCTTATCCTTAGAAAATCACGCCCCTTCGATTTAGTTGCTGCGACCGTAGCTGGTTGTGTTTATTTTTATTATAGATGCATATGTACATGATGCTGAAACTTAATATGTGCCGCATGCCCCGATATACCATCGGTGGAAATTTAAATCCCAAAACATAGCATAGTCAATCAATGGCGGGGCCTTGGCCTTTAGCTCCACACCATGATCATTTACAATATATACATCATATACATCTAATGTAACGGGGTCAAGACCGGGACGTGACATAGTTGATGTATGAACCTAGAAAAAAGAAACTTAGTAGTAATTTTTAATTAAATCGTTCCTTTTAATTGGTTGTTTTTAGTCAAAGGAAGTGGGATGAAACTATACAGTGTTATAGACTTGGAAAAAGAAAGCAAAAATGATGTAAACAATAAAAAATTCAAAGTGAATTACAACTACTATGCCAATATTTCTTTTCATTTTCTTGTAAAATGAAATCTAATGAATTTAAACTAAGCATGAGAAACTACACAACTTTTTTTATAATTTTTTAATTTTTTAATTTTTTCTTGAAAAATAACGAAAAGAACACTAGATGCAAACTAATGCAAAAAGTATAAAATATTTTTGTCTTCTCTTTTCAAAAAAATTAAAATTTTTTAATGCAAATGAATGCAAAATTGAGAAAGTTTGAACAATCTAAACATATATCAATAAATTATGTAAAAATATCCTATAATGACACACTTCATCCACGCGGGAAGAAATAGCACAAAATCAAACTTGGCGGAACTATCAAACATAAAAGATTACTAGATCCGCAAAGAGGGAGAGAGATAAACTCAGACTACAAACAACAGTGCAGAACATAAAGTGTTCCTAAGGAATGATCAAAGACCTAGAATACAAGCACTCAACCCAAAAATCCAAGTAGGAGGACCAACAACATTTGCAAATGAAGAAAGTCAAACACAAAGAACCCAAGGACTTCAAATTATCAAGTAAACTATGAGATGTACAAACCTAAGACTTAGAGGATCATGTCAGAAACAAATCCTTCACAAGCCTCTGAGTGGTCACCAAAACAGGGACAAGCAAGAACGCTATAAACTCAGAGAAAGCTACAGTTACACGCGACTATTATAAGGACAACCCGTGTGTGACACATGACTATCCAGAATGAAACCCGTGTATACAAGGTGAAACATGTGACCGCCAATAACAAAACCCGCGTGTATTGCTAAAAAATTTCAAAGAAAAAAGTACTAGTAGTCAAGTCCTGAACATTCCAAACTAAAAATCAAAGGAAAAAGGCAGAAAAATCACACCTAGAATCAAAAAGAGAAAAGAGTGATCAGGAAACCTAAAGGAAAGGTCCCACAGCAAGCTGGACTCCCCAGTGGAGTCATCAGTTTTGTTGTTCAAGAAAACAAACCCTTATAACCTAGGGTATCTCAGGTTTCCAACTTACTAATCTAGACTTGCATACAATCAACCATGTATAAATTGAAATAGGAATAGGAATAAAACATAGCAAAGTT
>LPNX010732177.1:668157-719158 GCA_001517045.1 Pseudotsuga menziesii | reverse complement strand
ATGGTTACTAAAATAACATATTCATAATGAAACTATAAGATAATTGAGAAATCAACATATATAAGAATGCACAATATTGGAAGAAGAACTTTCTTTATTGATAAACAAGGATGGTGAGATTACAACCCAATGTCTGAAACAAGTGCTCTTCTGCAAACCAAGGACACTGAGTTCTGTTGCTCCAAGATATAGGCAAGTCACATATGATAGGCTCCTTACTTTAAGGAAACCCATGTGTTCAATGTACACACAAGTTGCAATGTACATACTCGTGTGTGACATGTTGGTTGTTGTGAAAATACTCACATGTGAAACCCTAATGTCCAAATAAAAATATATTCAGTTGGTGAGGATATGATGTATCAACATTCATGCCCATCTATAGTGTTTTGGCTACTTGAATCCATTTTGTTCTTTTGTGTCCTGACATATTGGATGTTGGTACTCGAGTGGAAAAGTTCCATTTTTACATGATAACAGAGAGATGTTGTTCTTTTCAAGGAGTTGAGTAAACATGTCAATTTGTTTCTCCATGTAGGAGCTCTCTAGATGAAATCCCTTTCCACATTATGTGCACTTTCTCATATCACCCTTTCCTTTGTTCTTCTGATGATTCTTCTTGTAGCTTGAAGACTCCTCATGAGACTTTGACTTGTCTTTATTTTGATCAGGAGACTTCTTTGGATTATCCTTCTTTTTTCCTTTGGAATCCATATTTAAATCTCCAGCAACCAAAGATTTATATTTGGAAGGTTTAATGGTGCCCATCATGACCAACTTGTATTTCTCTTGGGTCAAGGATTCCATGAAATATGTAAGTGAAGGAATCTTCTAGTTTCTAACTGTCAACTTGGTGGCATGTAAGGTCGAGACAAACATTGAATAGTCAGGGCCAAGCTTTGAAAGTATGGCCAAGACTAGTTTCTCATCTTGTTTTTCAATACCACACTACTTTAGTTGAAGAACAAGGGCTTTGAACTTGGAAAAATACACTTTTAAGGACTCAAACTTGCTTGGACTCAGTGAGATAAGATCATTCTCCATTTGATGTCCCCTCATTTCATCTATCTTTTCAAATAAAGTTTGGATCTTCTCCCACACTTCATTTGGTGATGTCAGTCCATATAGATGGAAAAGAAGGTATCTAGAAATACTGATACACAAGAAACCATAAGCCTCATGCATCGTTTTGTTCCATTTGATATTCTTTGTTGATGCATTTGGTTCAGCCTCAATTTCAATGTTCACCCTAAAGAGGCACTTGATCCTCATCAAAATCTCCATCTGTGCCTTGCATTCAAAGTAGTTGAATGGATTCAAGATGATATTGTGAGATTGATCCATTTCTTCAGCAACTACACATTGAGTGGACTAAATGTGCTCCCTAGGAGAGTGATGATTGATACTGCAATAGCAATAAGAGAGGAGAACAATCGAGCTAAAGTGGCTTTGGTAGCATGTGGAAATTAAGCCCAGTATTAGCACAATTGAAGTCTCAAAAATTTATAATATTTTTAAGCTTCTCATATTCTTATCATATTTATAATCTCTCTTATATAGCAAGCTTTCGCTTCCATGGGGTCATAATGCCAAAATTTATGTAAGAGAGGCATTCCAATGCTCATTTCATGAGCCTTTTTGTAAGTTTTATGCACTAACAGTAATACTAGGACCATAATAATGTTATTCAAGTTCGATTCTACATATTAGAGTCTCATAAACCTATGATAACAGTTATTTTCATAGATGATAAAGTACAAAGTTGAATTTCTTCATGCTCGTTAGCTAATTAAAATTGACTAGTTTTATTATTTCTAATGCCATGAGCGATATGTAAGCTCAAATTGTATTGTATAAGTTGACATAGGTCATAAAATTGTTATATTTTTATCATTTAATCAATATGATCTTGGATATTATTTGAAAGAGTAACATTCATAGCAATAATCACAAGAGACAAGAGACACAAAGAATTTTCCTCAGGGAAACGATAAAGGAGAAAACCCCGCAACTTCCTTAGAGATAGAATGAGCACCAATAGAAAAAGTAAAACCCAAAGACATAAAGATGATATCTGCCAGTTATTTTCTCTCTCACTTGTGCGAGCTACTTCTCTCTCACTCATGTGCTACTGTTGAGTGAGTGTATGTTTCAAATAGAGTCTCTCACTCTCTATTTATACTTGTTTTCCACTTGAATTTTACTATTACAGGGCTGAATTCACTAGGAGAGTCTAATAACCCTAATATGACTCAAATGTGGGGACTATTGCCCCAACTTACAACATAGGGTTAACCTCAACTCAATTGTGGGGACTATTTCCCTGACTTACAATGGAGAGTTAACATCAATGAATTTACATGAATTTATTATATTAATGAATCTCTCAATCAGAGGAACAAAACATCTCCGTCAGGGTACAATGAAATACAATATAAAATATACAAGTGAATGCATTCTAAAGTTACAAATACATCAACACTCCCTCTTAACTAGGAAGATATTCTCTTTCCATAGTTCATCAGCACAAGTCTTCATTACTAGATCATCATCAAAGCTAGATCATCATCAAGCTGGATCATCACTTCTCCCGCTATCTTGTGAAAATGGTGTTATCTCTCAATTCTACTTGTCATAGGAAGTTCTACAGAGTGATCCTTTTTTCATGTTGCTTGTAGGCCTATAATCGATGAGGTATTCATCTTCTTCAGCACTTATATCTTACCATGGGAGGCCCATCCTGCCACCATGTTGGAAAGGCTCAGCACTTATATCCACCGGCATGGTAGGACACACCTACTACCATCCATGAAAGGATCACAGCACTTACATCCACCGGTATCTTAGGACACACCTACTACCATCCAAGAAACGCTCCCAGCACTTACATCCATTGTCATGGTAGGACACACCTACTACCATCCGGGAAAGTTTCCTCACTTACATCTGACCATGGGAGGCCCAACCTGTCACCATGTCAGAAAGTCTCAACACTCATGGTAGGACACACCTATTACCATCCGGGGAATGGATCTGCACTTACATCCGTCAGCTTGGTAGGACATACCTTCTACCATTAGGGTAAAGGCTTTACGCTTACATCCACCAACATGGTAAGACACACCTACTACCATCCAAGGAAAGGTTCTGCACTTACATCCATAGGCATAGCAGGACACACCTTCTACCATCCGGGGAATGGATCTGCACTTACATCCATCAGCATGGTAGGACATACCTTCTACCATTAGGGGAAAGGCTCTACTCTTACATCCACCAGCATGGTAGGACACACCTACTACCATCCAAGGAAAGGTTCTGCACTTACATCCACAGGAATGGTAGGACACACCTACTACCATCCAGGGAAAGGATCTGCACTTAAACCCACTGTCACGGTAGGACACACCTACTACCATCCGGGGAAAGGATATGCACTTACATATGACCATGGAAGGCCTAGCCTGCCACCATGTTACAAAGGATCTCAAACTCATCACTTCCCCTTGGAGGGAACCTCGATCTGACGAACACCAAGATTCTCTATATAGTACTCAAACTTCACTCTAGCCATTTCTAGCATAGAATCACATTAGGGATGATCATGTACAAGGATAACCTATGAGCTTCACTGGAATTGATTACATCCGTGGACAACCTACAGGAATAATTACATCTAAGAAACCTATGAGCTTCGCTAGGATTTTATGCTTAGATAACATGTCTCATCGAATATGATATAACTCCCTATTTCGAGAGATCTTGATTTGGATCACAAACTGGAGCTTCACTACTCCTCTTTGCATCATACAAAAAATGCAAGTCAAATCAATCAAATCAAATAGTATCTTTCAAAATAAATATACTACCTCCCAAATAGCCGAGCAAGTGGAAACATATTTTTCCTTGGCTGTACTTAGTGCCATGCAGGACTCCATCTTGCCAAACCAGTAACCCATACTGGATCTCAAACTGAAGAAGCATTCCAAGGTTCTCTTCTTCTCATTGGCACTACCAATTTGAATCAACATAACCATGCAGGTCAGTCTTCTGATTTGTATCATACTTGAGCCCACACTCAATTGTACCCTTCAAGTACCTCATTACATGCTTTGTAACCAGGTGAGCATGTCTCAGATCCGTCAGGAACTGGCTCAATGTGTTCATAGCACAACAATATCTTGTCTCTTATTCATCAGGTACATCAATGACCCAATCATCTAATGATACATCATAGCATCAACCGACTCTGATCAAGTGTCACTCAATAGCTTCAGGTTTGATGCCATAGGTGTGGTCATGGTATTACAGTCCATCATCTTAAACCTATTCAAGATCTCCTACTACATACTTCCATTGTCCAAGGGAGATTCCATCCACACTCTGGCACACCTACATGCCTAGAATGTAGTGCATCATACCCAAGTCCTCTATCTCGAACTCAGAAGCAAGTCTCCTTCTTGCAACTTGTTGAGGCCTGGATAATCATAGGTACAATAGTAGGGATTCTCCCCAATAAACGTTTCCAATTATCTCATTATTATTTGGTATGGGGAATCTGTCCGGTTTACGGTATGGCTACCGTAGGCCAAGTAATAATTAAAGTGTTTTACCGATTACGGCCCGGTCCACCGTGTATATTTTTAGTTTTTTGATGTTTAAGGTATGATGTGCAAGTGCCTAACTAAAATGCAGACAATAGAGATAATGAGGAGGGTCACAATGTGACATGTATGTTCTTACCTCTCGTCTTACCTCTCTCACTTCTAAATCGCAACAACAAGAAACTAACTAAGATTTACTAACTTATCCCTAGGGAGAAAAACTATCATTAATGGTGAGTAATGTACTGTAGTGCATGCATAAAGAAAAAGCACAGATAGTTGTCAATGTTTCAGAACACATGAACATCAATAGAAATATAAACAACAAGATAGCTTATTGTTGATTAAAACCTTCATTACTCAATGTGGAAATTTCACAAAATAAACCAGAGGACATTCATAACGTGAAAAGAAATTCAATGAGTTAGAAGGATCTCACAGTTAATGAAAACAAGCTGAAAAAGAAATAGTTCATATCCAACTAGCCCATAGCAAACATTTGAAAAATCCACAGAACTTTCTCCAGCAGAAACATATGACTCTTTATTGTAAAATGAAATAGTTCTTCTTACAATGCTTTCTCAAGATAGTCTAGAAAAAAGGTCCTCCTTTCTCTCTAAAACTCTCCTATATTTATACAAAAAACAAAACTCTTAGGCTTCCCCTCATTGTCTCTTGAGCTTCCCCAACCTTTCATTTTCCAAAATTTTCTCCCGTAGCTTGTGCACACAATAAATACAATATATTAAATTTTAAATCAATATTTCCAAAACACTTTATGAGGAAGGGCCAGCTTGCTTACTGATGAACTTATTCCATGCATGAGCATCTGTTGTTATGCCTTCAAACCTAGAAGGCTCAAAAAATCGAATATTCATTTCGTATTTACTATCTTGGTTCTTTACCCCTTCTATCCTAGCAGGACTTAGGCGCAGCTGGTCTTCTAATAGATGTATGCTCATGGCTGCATGAGCTACTACATTTTTCAATATCCATTCATCTAGATCCTTGAAAAGATGGATTTCTTTCTCATCTTCTTGTTACCTATCCTATAGATGTTTTAGAAACAATTCATGCTCCGGTAGCACATCCAATCTTTTTTCTGCAGAATTCTAACATTGATTGTAAGTGGAAAGCACTCTCCTGCAAAATTCAGCACATGATGTCTTTGTATTTTTCACTATTTTCTTGAACTCCTCTGCTACATTAATCATAAATTCCAGTAATTCATACTCCTGTATTAAAGTTTGCTGATCTTTTATTGCTAGCTCTGCGGGAGATTCCTTATTTGTTTCTACCCATACCATTCTTCCTTTTAGAATCTCCAATATATCTTGAGACCTATCCAAAATGTATGGAGTGGTGTCTATAATTTCTTCTAGCCTGGTGTCTATCTGCGAAATTTTGCACCTTTCATCTTCTATCTGTATCTGTATATGATGGATCCTTTTTCTTTGAATCAGAACATGCTCTTTCAAAGGCTAGATGTCAGTTCTCTGCTCCATAGCATCCTTGCGTGATGTGGTCAATGAATTTTTATGCTCTTCTAAGGCTACCAACTGCATCTGATACTACTTCTCATTTTCCTCTATAATAGCCTTCTCTATTTCTAATTCATAAAGCCTTCTCTCCAACTTGTTCTTCTCTGCACTTAAATTTCCATATGATAACTGAAGATCATCCTTTTCAGTCTTTAAGATCTGATACTCTAGTTGTAGCTTTTGCAATTCAGCTAAGGTGGCTTGAGCACTTTTCTCTGTGCTCTCTGCAAATATTTCTAGAGCATTATTATCCTCTTGCAAAGTCTGGAATTTTGTTCTTGAAGTCTTGACTTTCCCCATCATATCTTCATACTTTATCTTTAGCTTTTGACTCCCATCTCTTTCCTTCTTTAAGGTTTCTTTCAATTGGGCCGCATTCTTTTGTGACTACTCTAGATCAGTCATGAGCCTATCCACATTGTCTTCAGTCACCAAGGTTAAAGCTACCCCAGCTCTTGCTATCAACTGTGGGTCTTTATGCGTACCATATACCAATTTTTTATCTATCACCATTTTTCCTGGCTGTCCCCCAGTATCGACCTTCTTCTTAGTTCTTTTAACAATTCTTTTCTTTTCTTTGTCATAAAAAATGGTACTGAAATCAAGAACCTCCTCCCCTTCGGTAGGCATGAAAGGGATCAAATTTATCTCAGAAAATGAAGCTTTTCCTAATATGCTACCAGAAGATGCATTAGGTTTCGAGGGATCATGATCATATTGTCCTTGCTCTTGATCCATTTGATCTTGTACTCCTTGTGTATAAAATTGCCTTGTAGTCTACTGATCCTTTTGGGATCCTATTAATCTCAAACCCTCACTTTCTTCTTGGTTTCAGCATCTACTTTTATTTTTCTTTCTTCTTCTTCTTTCCTAGCTTCTTCCTCTGCAGCTTGCTTCTTTTCTTCCTCTTCAATTCTTAACCAGATTTCTTCTTTCTGTGCTAATATTCTAGCATCTTCTTCTCTCTTCTTTGCCTCTTCATCTTCCAATTTTTTAGCCTTTTCCGAAGTTTTGCATTTTCCACCCATAATAGTTATTTTTTGCTTGAATCTCTTCTTAAGGGCGGTTATGTTCTTCGCATTTCAGAATGTCTCCTCATTTTTGTCCCAAAAATCAGTATATTCAAAATGAATTCCCGCTTCCTTACAGTATTCAGCTACTTTGTTATGGGAGTCATTTCTATGAAAATTCATTTTGCCAAAACGAGAATATTCTAGCTCCTTAACAAATTATGCTTCCTGCTTTACCCTTGAAAACTTATAGCTTCCAAGTAATTAAGGTACTGCAGGATACGTTGCCTTCTTATGTTCAAACAGAAAATTGCCTACACCATCAATATACAGCTGCCTGACTGCCTCCTTCTGGAGTACATAGTCTATGGCATATTTTGGTAGTAGGGAAGGAGCTATGGAACCACCATACATCCTTACATACAACCCATCCTCTGTCAAATAATAATCTCCAAACTCCTGTATGACTTTAAATGCCTCTTAAGACAGGAAATTACATCCAGTCAAGAAAATAAGGGTATATAAGGGCGTAATGAAATGCTCACAAATTTCCTTGTAATAAATATGGTACTTGTATGTCCACAACAATTTATAGGCTACGTACACTAGGGTTCTGTCCTTCTCTCAATTACATCTCAAAGAAGGAAAAGATTGGGTGCACAATATGCAATCAATCAGGATAGAGCTCATATAAAATTTTGATTTCTTTTGAGATACCCCTCCTAAGGCTGCTGATATACATGCAGAGAGGTTGTTTGACACTATATTTTCCCAGTTAAAGATGGTTCCTTGGTTAGCCACAAAGAAAATAACTAGTATCCAACCTATCTGGAAGCTCTTCCCATGTGCTCTACCAAAAATCCTATTGAGCATCAATGCAATAAACCTGTAGGGAGCATGAAGAGTAGAGATTTCATATTCTTCGAAAGGTTCAGTGTGAAAATTCTTTCCTAGTATCATCATTCTCTTTACAGTCTCCACCAGGTCCATAGCTATCTCCTTCAACCAACTTTCTGTCAAATAAACCTAGGGTGAGGGTAGATGATAAGCCATAGAGACATCTGCAGGGCTATATGCAGCATAGCCTTGCTTAGCAGTGTTCTCTAGAATCATTGTTGTCACATCTGCCCTAGGCAGAATCTAGCCTATTACTTCTAAACAAGGAAACAAATCAAGCCTCGTAGCTACTTTCATTAGGGCTGACTTCTCAATTTTGGAATAGATCGTCGGTTCTTGAAAACCAACATCAGGTACATTTTGGTTGGCGATCATTCTATAGATTTCTCCCCACTTGTAGTCTGGTTCAAGTCAAGTAGTGGCTTTGGTATCTTCATATATGAACTCTACTTTGGTGATGATTTCTACTTCAGGCTCTCCTTCAACCATAGGAGCTTTCTTCTTTTGTCTCTTCGACATGCTGCTGTTATAGCAATCAACCTGCCACAGTCAAAGCATGTTTTTAGACTAACTGAGCTCTTAGCAAGTGTTTAAGAAATATACAAGAAAATATATCAATTTATTTACCTCCTCGACATGCATGCTATAAAAATAAGTTAAACACATCTTTTATCAATGAAAGATTTAACAAAGAAAAAATCCTGCAAACTACTTCCTAGATTGCCTAAGCTCCACTGTCTCAAAACCTTAAATGACTGAACAACCTCCGTCTCACATAGGGACTTATCAGACTAATTCTACCACTAGTTCTCAACACCAAACTCAAAAAATACTAAACCGTATGTAGCACTCGTCCTTGAGAAAAACCCTAACCAACCGAAAAGGAAAAACCTCATAAGTCCCATGGGACATGGTAACTATCAGAAAAATGGCCTACTAACCCCTGGACGATCATGAAAAGACCAAGAAAAGGGTGGTACAGATAGTGAAACACTTGTCTGCATCGTGCCCTAACCACTCGCGCCGGCGAAAATGTGTCCATAACGGTTCAATGGCATATAGAATCAGATTCTCACACCAATGAAACCTCAAATAGCTAAACCTCCTCACCCCTAATGTAAAACATCCATGAAAACCATAAGGAGGCAAGAATTTGTTTTATATAAAACCTAACCAATGGAAAACCTAACGGCTCAAAAAAAATCAACCAATAAAAACCAAAAAATAACAAAATCATGGTTTACCTACCTGGTAACAGCAATGTAATCGATTGGATGGAATGAAATTCCATGGGAGTAGAGCAAATGAATCAAGTTCTGATAGCTATGCGCGTGCGAACGGTGCAGATGGTACAAACCAATGCGAATTGTCAAGTCACAATGTGAATAAAACAATATAATACATGTCCCTTATATATAAAAATCGGTGGAAAAACCTATTGGTAGGCAAAACTTAAATCAATAGGAAGGATAGATCGGAGGACTACCGCAATGACGGGCATAAACAAAACTATAGACCTGGGATACATTAAGTCCATAAGACATCGGAACCATTGAGCTCTAAGTTCGGAACATCAAAACTGATCCTCCTCCGCAACGTTGGCAAAGTAAAGTTGTGTCATCATGTCTTTCTTGTTAGAATGGGCATCGGCACTCGAAAACCCTAAGCTCTAAGGAATCAGTGAGAAAAAACAGGATGCTTTCAAAACATCTTAGAACTAGTCTCCTGTAACATCGGCAATGATAGACATTAGGACTCTAGCTTACTCTGGTCAAACATCTCAATAACAAAATAAACATGATCAGATATCACAACCACTAAGTGCTAATATCGGAACATTGATCATGAGGATAAGAGAACACGAGCTCTGATGTATCGGCAAGGGAGTCTGAATCATTTTCGGCAAGCTTGATGGTTTGGCTTCCGTAACATCGGAAAGATAGTCCAATATGCTTCCGATATCAGAAGGATAATCGACTAGTCTTTCGATACAAAAATGAAATAGACCAAGTTCTTTAAGGAAAAAACTGAACTCAGGGCAGCTTAGGTGAAAACAAAATACTCCTAGGCTAGATTTAGTAAAAAACAAATAAAGGGGGGTCCTAAAATTGAAAATTTTGGGGACAAAAGTTGCAACTACAACAATTGGTGACTATCTTGTGAACACAGATCTTTGAACAATTTACTCTTTGATCAACAGACTATTTTGACAATACCAACATGCTAAATTCTTCAAGATATATGGATTTCCCAAAATGTCAGATGTATGCACTTTAATCATTGATTATAGTCCAAGTTAAGGAACAAGGGAACCAATATTTCAAAGTCTAGATAACTCTTTTGAGGCTAATAGTATGAGTTTCATTTTACCTCTATCTTTGAGTAGTTTCCAGCTTAGACACCACAGAATTGTAACATATGGTAAACAGATATATCTGTTTGTTCCTCATTCCCATGCCATTTTTCACTTTTGGTGCTTTTGGACTTTTGTCCTCTTTTGAGTCCTCCTTCCTACCTTCTTTCTAAATTTTAATTCAGGCTCCTCTATCCATAGTGTACTTTTGTGTGAGATATATATTTAAATTTCAGCTCACGGACGAAGAACTTTGGAAATCTTATATGTACTAATATGGTTTAGTACTTGCTTTGATACATATTGCTTTTCTGAAGATATTTTGACTCTCATTTTCCTTTTGGATTTCAATTCAGGGCATGGAATTATTTAAATATAATATACTATTTACCTTGCTTCCTTTCCATGGGTCTTTTGCTGTCACCCCCTAGGGCATTTTTTTTATTTTAATGTGAGATGAATGGAGCCTTGAAATAGTATTCTGGACCTTTTTCCTGAGTTATTTCACAAGAATTAAGTAGGACTTCAATGTGTTCATAACCATTTGGGAAAACTGCTAAACTTGAAGAAGTTCTTTCAACAATGAATTAATAGTATACAGTCTTGTAATCAAAGATTTTAGTTAACCCATAATTCTGATGACCTCCACGCAACCAAAATTCGTGCTTCTTTACTAAACATTACAATCAATCAAACTCTAAGAAAATAAAGAAAACAAAAAAAACAAACCAAATGTTTATTTATGTACAAGACAACCAAAATAAAAAGATCAAGAAAAATAAGGATTGAGAACTACACCATTTATTGGTAAGTTCTCTTCCCACCCTTGTAAGTCAAGGGGCCTAGATTTGCTGCAATTTGGAAAGGGCCTACCCATAACTACTGAAACTTAGTGTGCTTTCCCTTTTCATCGTGTGGGTAATCCCACTTAAGAACCAGATCTCCTACTTCAAATTCTTTATTCCCAACTTTATGTTTGTCAAACCAACACTTCACTATTTTTTGTTGATGCTTAAATCTTTCTTTTGCTTTGGATCTAGAATCTTCTGACTTCAACAAATTATAGATTCTGATTTGCAGAATTTCATTATCAGTACCCCTAGATTCTTGAGCTATTATGGAATATGGCAACAAAATATTAGGTGGCAAGACAACTTCTTTTCCATAAACAAGAGTGTATGGTGACACACCTAAGGAATTCTTGGGTGTGACTCTATCAGCCCAGAGAGCATTAGGTAACGCTAAATGCCAACTTCTTGATTTTATATTACGGTTTTCTTTATAATTCTAATCAAATTTTTGTATGTGGACTCCACCAAACCATTTCCTTGTGGGTAATAATTTGCAGAATAATGCAACTTGATTCCTCTTTCATTAGCAAATGTACTTAATCTAATAGAAGAAAAGTAAGTAGCATTATAAAAAAACAGAGAAATTGGAACCCCAAACTTGGTCATAATGTGATTTTGTAAGAAATCCATAACTGCATCTTCATTTACTTTTCATAACGGAATAGCCTCGACCCATCTGGTGAAGTAATCAGTTGCTGTCAGAATATACTTGTGCTGCAAGGAAGAATTTGGGTTTATTTCTCCAATAATATCCATTCCCCATTGTTTGAATGGTTCTAATATAAATACTGGTTTCAACGGTCCTGCTGCTTTAGCTTGTCTTCCAACACATCTTTGACAAGCATCACAGTTTCTAACATGAGCATGAGCATCCTTAAACAGTGTAGGCTAGTAATATCCAGCTCTGAGAATCTTATGTAGTGTTGTGTCTCCAGAAAAATGACCTCCAGTAGGCCCCTCATGCAATTCTGCTACAACCTTCTTTGCATATTCTTTTTCTAAGCACCTGAGAAAAAATCCATCACAGTTATTTCTGAACAGTACTCCATCAATTATCTGATATAAAGTTGATTTTAGATGTAATGCTCTTCTTTGCTTGGAACTCCAATGCTCCGGTAAATATCCTTCTTGGAGGTAATGGACTAGGTCCCAATACCAGGAGTTTGGAGCTATAAACAAAGGACATACATCCACCATATGTAGCTCAACTTCATTATCCCAGTTGTTTTCTTCATTGTTTTGACCTTCAGTCATTAGTTTACACAATCCTTGTCCTTTAACTATGGATGCTGGTTTGAAATCAAGATCGTATTCTTGTAAAGAAGTCACCCAGTTGCCTCTTCTTTATCCTAATTCCCTTTGTACAAAAAGAGATTGTACAGTTGGGTGTGGGACTATTACTTTGGTGCAATTCTTAAGTATATATGGCCTGAATTGTTTTACCGCTTTAAAAACTGCATAATCTTTTTTGTCAATTGTTGGATAATTCAATTCACATCCCTACAGACTAGTGCTCATAAATGATATGGGGTGCTCATCTCCCTCATCTTCCTTCTGTGTAAACACAGTTGCTAATGAATCATCAGATGCAAAAGTGTACAGAATAAAATCCTTTTCAAAATTTGGAATTTTGAGTGATAGTGCATGAGAAACAGATGTTTTTATCTTGCTGAATGCGTTCTTCTCCAAATCAGTCCATTTGAATTGCACACTCTGTTTAACCATTTGTTGCAAAGGTTTGACGACCTGAGCAAAGTCTGGTACAAACCTTCGCACAAAGTTGATTGTCCCCATAATGATGGCATACCTTTTTTATTATGGGGTAAAGGGATCTGTTCTATGGCTTTAATCCTTTCTGGGTCTATGGAGATCCCTTTCTTAGAAATGACATGAACCAGTAGCCTTCCTTCTATGACTGCAAACATGCATTTCTTGGGATTTAGTGAAATACCATACTTCTGGCAATGCTCGAAAATCTGTTTCAAATGAAATGCATGCTCCTCTCTTTTTTTCGAAAATATTGTGACATCATCTAGATAAACCACAACACTATGGCCAATCAGACTGTGAAAATTTATATCCATGGCTATCTGGAAAGTAGCTCTAGCATTAATAAGTCCAAAGGGAATTCTCCTATACGCAAAATTTCCCCACTTGGTTCTAAACGTGGTTTTAAGTATGTCTTCTTTATATACTAGTACTTTATTATAACTAGAGAATCCATCTAATAATGAAAACAATTCAGAACCTAAAACCATTTGTAGTATTTGCTCCATGGGTGGGACCGGATAATAATCTTTATCTGATGCACGATTAAGATTTCTGAAATCTACACAGAGCCTGATTTCTCCATATTTTTTCCTTACTGGCACCAAATTAGAAAACCAATCCAAATGTCTGACTTTAAATATGATTTTAGCATCCAACAATTTTTTTACCTCACTTTGAATTAAAGGTTCTAGATTAGGATGCATCTTCCTCAAAGGTTGTTGGTAAGGTTTAATTGCACCTTTAATTGGGATAACATGTTGTATGATCTTTGTTTCATAAGTTTTAAGCTCTTCATAGGTCCAAGAAAACACATCCTTGTACTTCTTGAAAATACTTACGAACCTACTGCTTTCTCCTAGAGAACAACACTTCCCCAAATTTACGTATTTGGGTTCAGATTCAGTCCCCAAATTTATCAGCTTGAATTGTAAGGATGAGCTATGGGTCTTGACATTCGTTGGCTTTCTAAATTTGTTATCTAAATCAAACATTTGTTCCAAGGTCCTGACTCCTTTAGGAATAAAGTTCCCTAATTTTAATTCTGCTTGATGTTCTTCATCATCTATTATTGCTCCTTTGAAATTATCATCATTCATCAAACACTCCAAAATTTGCTGATCATCGTCAAACACCCGTAGATTTGTGATCATATCTGGAACAGAAGGCCTGAAAAGTAATTCAATAGAGCATATATTATTTGAAGGCACTAATCTTGTGGTTGAAGTAGCTAGTAAATCAGCTGCTGCATTATTTAATCTAGGAATGGACACAATATTGAAAGTATGAAAATTTATAAGCAAATCCCAAACTTCATTTTGGTAAGCTTTCAAATGTGGTGAAATACAGTATATTATGTTCCAAATTTTCTTAACAACAATTTTAGAATCTCCATATACTTTCAAATTTTTTACTTTCAATTCTATTTCTTTTTTAAGTCCATGAACTAGTGCTTTGTATTCGGCTGTGTTATTTGTGCATTCGAATTCTAACCTACAAGAAACAAAATGTTTTTTTTTTTGGATCAATCAAGACACAGCGAGCCCCTAATCCCTCCAATGTTTTAGAACCATCAAAATAAAGAGTCCAAAAACTATCTACCTCTACTGAATTTGTATTACAGACTACTTATGAAACTAAATCTACTATGTTACAGTCAATCTCATCAGCCCGTGAAAATCAAAGGAGATCGAGCTAGGTATCAGGTATACTGATGGTTTCTTCAGCTTGGTAATTTCTCGGTTCCAATTCAATGAAATAATTTCCCAATACAGAGTTTATTGGTTCATTTTTTCCCTCTAACTTAGTGACATTGTATTTCATTTGAGGCTCTCTTAATACTTTTATCTGATTTGGACTTTCCTTAAAAGGAAACCACAGATGTGACCAATCTGATGTAAAATATCCTTCTAACCTTGCTGACCAGTATCGACTCAACACCAGTCCATAAGCATCTAGTATATCTGCTACTACAATATCGATGTACTGACATACCCTCTCATCTGTGGATAAGTGAATTAGAACATCCTCCATTTCTCCTATTACTTTTACAGCTGTCCTGTCTAACTGAAGAACTTGCAAAGTGGATGGTTTAGGTTGACCATTGATTTTCTTGCAGACCAAAAGTGGCATAACATTGACTAATGATCTTGAGTTCATTAAACAGTTGTGCACATTATAGTTGAAAATTTAAAAAGTTAGGAGAAATGCTAGATTTTTATACTTAGACTTCCCTCCTAAACTTGCCTCACCAATTTCTTCCTCAGGTTGGTTGTCACTTGGAGGCTCCTCATCTGGTGTCTCAAGTGCTTTTAAAATCTTCTCTCTTTGCCAAGGTAAATTTCACATTTCAAACAATGAGATATTTGCTTTAGATGTTTTAATGTCTTCCACAATATCATAACCCATCTCAGGTTCTTTGAGATTCTTCTTGACATTATCAATCTTAACTTCATTAAGCTTAAGAGGTGTGTTGATTTTCTTCAGATCCTGACTTGAAATGATAAACTCAGGTATTTTAATAGTTGCAATGTTGTTCCATATATTCTTTGTCTTTTCTTGAAGTTTCTTAATCTTAGGAAGTATTGACTTATCTTCTTTTAAAAGAATTTGAATTCTTGTTGTTACATTAGTTTTTGGTGTTTCCCCTTGTATCAAAAAATATTCCTCTTCCATATCAAACATAGAGACACAATCCCATAAAACTAAAGTATCCCCCTCTTGTTTTTCCGTAGGTTAACTATCCTTTTCTTCCTCCTTACCAATTTTCTGTCAGTTTGGAGTCCAATAATTGATTCATTACTAATATCATAGAATTAATCCATTGTGGGAAATTCTTCTCAGAATGAGGCTAATGATGAAAGGTACAAAAATTATCCATGCCTACATCGGTTAAATTCATTGCAGCAATACTATGTGGAGGAGGTTTAGGTTGACTGTTATCTTCCCTTTTTATAATAAGGCTTATATGTTTTATGAGCCTCCTTTTCCTTTTCTAAATCTATCACTATATTGGATAATTTCTGCATCATCTTCACCGTCCCTTTAAAATCTTATGATCACTCATCCTTAGGTTTAGTCAGTAACAAAGGTTTCTTGTTTCCAAAATTCTTCTCTTCTGACTGCACAGGGTAATTTTCTATACTTTCCATCTCATCCTCTACCTTCTTAGCTTCTTCATAGGTTTCTGCTAATGTAGGTCTAACTGATCTCTTAGCAAACATGGCTAGATCAGGCCCGAGAGCTGAGGTATAGTATTCAATTAGAGCATTTTCAGATGGTTTATCAGCTACAGTAAAATTGTTTAGGTGACAAGAAAACCTTTGAGTGAAATTAAGCACTCTTTCTTTCCTTTCTTTCTTCAAAGCACATAACCCTTTCATTAAAGATTCATGAGTTTTCTAGACTGCATATTTGCTTCTAAACATTCTCTCAAAGGTGTTCCAATCTGTAATTGAATTTGCAGGTAGGGAAAAATACCATGAGGCTGCTTTTCATTTTAGGGTGTGGGGAAATAGTCTACAGACCACATCTTCATGCTCTCCAGCTCGTAGTCCTTCTACAGCCAAGTAAAATCTCTGCAAATGATCATCTACCAAAACTCCTTCACTTGGTTCAAACTTAGGTAACATCTTGTCAAAATCTTGAGGCAAATCATGCAAGGGAGGTGTTAAGTTTAAAGGCGACCAAGCCATCCAAGCCGGCTGTGGAGGTGGTTGGTTTGCATTTACATTAGCCATGATTCTAAGTGGAGTATGAGGTTGTGACTGAACAGGGCTCTGGAAAGGTGAACACTAAGGTGAATCTGGATCCAATTGATTTAAAGGTTGGTCAACTTCTTGTAAAGCTGCTTCTACTAGTTCTTCAAGATCTTCTACAAACACTGATTCTTCTAATTGAGGGTGATATTTCTTCTAGTACTCTCTTCTAGGTAGGACAGATATAATAGGTAATCCTCCAATATTTTTCGCATATGCCCTGGTAATTTTTCTTAAATCATCAACCACTTCATTATCAACAGGATACATATACCCTTTATATTTATCTTCAGGAGTGGGTTTGTGAAGCGAACTATTTTTAGAACTGTCACTGATGGAGTGATTTTGAGGATACGGGCTTCCTTAGCCAGCCATGAACTAATGGCCCTCCTTCTAGCGCCAAAACTGTTGAGGCATGGAAAATCACAAGTAACAATAGTAGGGATTCTCCCCAATAAACGTTCCCAATTAGCTCGTTATTGTTTGGTATGGGGAATCTGTCCAATTTACAGTCCGGCTACCATAGGTCAAGTAACAATTAAAGTGTTTTATCGATTACAGCCTGGTCCACCATGTATATTTTTATTTTTTTATGTTTAAGGTATGATGTGTAAGTGCCTAACTAAAATGCAGATGATAGAGATAACAACGAGGGTCACAATGTGATGCACAGGTTCTTACCCCTCATCTTACCTCTCTCACTTATAAATCACTACAGCAAGAAACTAACTAAGATTTACTAACCTATCTCTAGGGAGAAAAACTATCATTAATGGTGAGTAATGTACTATAGTGCATGCATAAAGAAAAATCACAGATAGTTGTCAATGTTTCAGAACACATGAACATCAATAGAAATATAAACAACAAGATAGCTTATTGTTGATTAAAACCTTCATTACTCAATGTAGAAATTTTGCAAAATAAACCAAAGTACATTCGTAATGTGAAAAGAAATTCAATGAGTTATAACGATCTCACAGTTAATGGAAACAAGCTGAAAAACAAATAGTTCATATCCAACTAGCCCATAGCAAACATTTGAAAAATCCACAGAACTTTCTCCAACAGAAACATATGACTCTTTATTGTAAGATGAAATAATTCTTCTTACAATGCTTTCTCAAGATAGTCTGGAAAAAGGTCCTCCTTTCTCTCTAAAACTCTCATATATTCATACAAAAAACAAAACTTTTGGGCTGGCCCTCATTGTCTCTTGATCTTCCCCAACCTTTCATTTTCCAAAATATTGTCCTGTAGCTTGTGCACACAATAAATACAATATATTACATTTTAAATCAATATTTCCAAAACACTTTATGAGGAAGGGCTAGCTTGCTCACTGATGAAAGTCTTCCATGCCTGAGCATCTACTGATATGCCTTCAAACTCGAAAGGCTCAAGAAATCGAATATTAATTTCGTATTTAGCAGCTTGGGTCTTTACCCCTTCTATCCTAGTAGGACTTAGGCACATCTGGTCTTCTAATAGATGTATGCTCATAGCTGCAAGTGCTACCGCATTTTTCAATATCCATTCATCTAGGTCCTTGACCTACTGGATTTCTTGCTAATCTTCTTGGTACCTGTCCTATAGATGTTTTAGAAACAATTCATGCTTCGGTAGCACATCGAATATTTTTTCTGCAGAAGTCTAACATCGGTTGTATGTGGAGAGCACTCTCCTACAAAACACATGTTGCCTTTGCCTTTTTCACTGTTTTCTTGAACTCCTCTACTACATTAATCACAAATTCCAGTAATTCACACTCCTATTTTAAAGTTTGCTGATCTTTTACTACTAGCTTCATGGGAGATTCCTTATTTGTTTCTACCCAGACCATTCTTCCTTTTAGAATCTCCAATATATCTTGAGACCTATCCAAAAAGTATGAAGTGGTGTCTATAATTTATTCTAGCCTGGTGTCTATCTGCAAAATTTTGTACCTTTCATCTTCTATCTATATCTGTATATGATGGATCCTTTTTCTTTGAATCAGAACATGCTCTTTCAAAGGCCGGATGTTGGTTTTCTGCTCCATAGCATCCTTAAGTGATGTGGTCAATGAATTTTTCTACTCTTCTAAGGTTGCCACCTACATCTTATACTGCTTCTCCTTTTCTTCTGTAGTAGCCTTCTCTGTTTATAACTCATAAACCCTACTCTTCAACTTGTAGACTCTGCACTTAAACTTCCATATGGTAACTGAAGATCATCCTTTTCAGTCTTTAACATCTAATGCTCTAGCTGTAGCTTTTGTAATTCAGATAAGGTGGCTTGAGCACTTTTCTTTGTGTGCTCTATAGATATTTATAGAGCATTCTTATCTACTTGCAGAGTTTGGCATTCTGTTCTTGAAGTCTTGACTTCTCCCATGATATCTTCATACTTTCTCTTTAGCTTTTGACTCTCATCTCTTTCCTTCTTTAAGGTTTCTTTCAATTGCGCCGAATTCTTTCGTGACTGCTCTAGATCAGTCATGAGCCTATCCACATTGTCTTCAGTCACCTAGGTTAAAGCTACCCCAACTCTTGCTATCAACCGTGGGTATTTATGCATACCATGTACCAATGTTTTATCTGTCAACATTTTTCCTAGTTGTCCCCCAGTATCGACCTTCTTCTCAGTTCTTTTAATGATTCTTTTCTTTTCTTTGTCATAAAAAATGGCACTGAAATCAGGAACCTCCTACCCTTTGGTATGCATGAAAGCGATCAAATTTATCTCAGAAAATGAAGCTTTTCCTAATATGCTGCTAGAAGATGCATCAGGTTCTGAGGGATCATGATCAGATTGTCCTTGCTCTTGATCCATTTGGTCTTGTACTCCTGTGTATCAACTTGCTCTATAGTCTACTGATCCTTTTTGGATACTGTTAGTCTCAAACCCTCACTTTCTTCTTGTTCCTTCTTCATTTCAGCTTCTTCTTTTCTTTTTCTTTCGTAGCTGCTTCCTCTGGAGCTCGCTTATTTTCTTCCTCTTCAATTCTTAACCAAATTTCTGCTTCCTGTGTTAATCTTCTAGTATCTTTTTCTCTCTTCTTTTCCTCTTCATCTTCCAATTTCTAATCCTTTTCTGAAGTTTTTCCTTTTCCACCCATAGTAGTTATTTTTTGCTTGAATCTCTTCTTATGGGCGGTTATGTTCTTCGCATTTCGGAATGTCTCCTCATCTTTGTCCTAAAAATAAGTATATTCAAAATGAATTCTTACTTCCTTGCAGTAGTCAACTACTTTGTTATGGGAGTCATTTCTATGAAAATTCATTTCGCCAAAACAAAAATATTCTATCTCCTTAACAAATTTTGGTGCCTGCTTTACCCTTGAAAACTTATAGCTTTCCAAGTAAGAAAGGTACTGCAGGATACGTTTCCTTCTTATGTTCAAATGGAAAATTTCCTACACCATCAATATATAGATGCCTGACTGCCTCCTTGTGGAGTACACAGTCTGCAGCATATTTTGGTAGTAGGGAAGGAGCTCTGGAACCACCATACATCCTTACATACAACCCATCCTCCGTCAAATAATAATCTCCAAACTCCTGTATGACTTTAAATACCTCTTTAGACATGTAATTACATTCAATCAAGAAAATGAGAGTGTATAAGGGCATAATGAAATGCTAGCAAATTTCCCTGTAATAACTATGGTACTTATGTTCCCACAACAGTTTATAGGCTGCGTACACTAGTGTTTTGTCCTTCTCCCAGTTACATCTCAAAGCGGGAAAAGATTGGGTGCACAATATGCAATCAATTAGTATAGAGCTCATAGAAAATTCTGATTTCTTTTGAGATACCCCTCCTAAGGCTACTGATATACATGTAGAGAGGTTGTTTGACACTATATTTTCCCAACTAAAGATGGTTCCTTGGGTAGCCACAAAGAAAATAACTGGTATCAAACCTATCTTGAAGCTCTTCCCATGTGCTCTACCAAAAATCGTATTGAGCATCAATGCAATAAACCTATAGGGAGCACGGAAAGTAGAGGTGTCATATTCTCCGGAAGGTCTAGTTTGGAAATTCTTTCCTGGTATTATCATTCTCTTTAGAATAACCACCAGTTCCATAGCTATCTCCTTCAACCAACTTTCTGCCAAATAAACCTGGGATGAGGGTAGATGATAAGCCATAGAGACATATGCAGGGCTATATGTAGCATAGCCTTCCTTAGCATTGTTCTCTAAAATCATTGTCGTCACATCTGCCCTAGGTAGAATCCAGCCTATTACTTTTGAACAGGGAAATAACTCATTCCTTCTAGCAAGTTTCATTAGGGCTGACTTCTCAATGTTAGCATAGATCGTCAAATCCTCAAAACCAACATCAGGTACATTCTGGTTGGCGATCATTCTATATATTTCTCCCCTCTTTTAGTCTAGTTCAACTCCAGTAGTGGCTTTGGTATCTTCGTAGATGAACTCTACTTTGGTGATGATTTCTACTTCAGGCTCTCCTTCAACCATATGAGCTTTCTTCTTTTGTCTCTTCGACATGTTGTTGTTATAGCAATCAACCTGCCACATTCAAAGCATGTTTTTAGACTAATTAATCTCTTAGCAATTATTTAAGCAATATACAAGAAAATATATCAATTTATTTACCTCCTCGACATGCATGCTATAAAAATAAGTTAAACACAATCTTTTACGAATGAAAGATTTAACAAAGAAAAAATCATGTGAACTGCTTCCTAGATTGCCTAATCTCCACTGTCTCAAAACCATAAATGACCGAACAACCTCCGTCTCACATAGGAACTTATCAGAATAATTCTACTGCTGGTTCTCAACACCAATCTCAAAAAATACTAAACCCTACACAGCACTCGTCCTTGAGGAAAACCCTAACCGTCCGAAAAGGAAAACCCTCCTGAGTCCCACGGGACATGGTAACTATCAGAAAAATGGCCTACTAAACCCTGGCTGATCATGAAAAGACGAAGAAAAGGGTGGTACAGATAGTGAAACGCTTGTCTGCACCATTCTCTAACCACTCACGCCAGTGCAAATGTGTCCATAACGGTTCAATGGCATACAGACTTAGATTCTCACACCAATGAAACCTCAAATAGCTAAACCTCCTCACCCCCAATGTAAAACATCCATGAAAACTGTAAGGAGGCAATAATTCCTTTTATATAAAACCTAACCAATGGAAAACCTAACGGCTCAAAAGAAATGAACCAATAAAAGACAAAAAATAGCAAAACCATGGTTTACCTACCTGGCAATAGCAGTTTAATCGATTGGATGAAACGAAATTCCATGGGAGGAGAGCAAACAAACCAGGTTCTGATAGCTATGCATGTGCAAATAGTGCAAATGGCACAAACCAATGTGAATCGTCAAGTCACAATGTGAATAAAACAATATAATACACGTCCCTTATATATATCAAGCCGCGGACAAACCTATCAGCGGGAAAAACTTAAATCAATCAGAAGGATAGACCAGAGGACTACCGCAATAGCAGGCGCAAACAAGACTATGGACTCGGGATACATTAAGTCCATCGGACATCGCAACCACTGAGCTCTAAGTTCAGAACATCAAAATTGATCCTCCTCAGCAATGTTGACAAAGTACAGTTGTATCATCGCGGCTTTCTTGTTGGAACAGGCATCGGCTCTCGAAAACCCTAAGCTCTAAGGAATCGGTGAGAAAAAGTAGGCTTCTTTCGGAATGTCTATGAACTAGCCTCCCACAACATTGGCAATGATAGACACTAGGACTCTGGCTTACTCTAGTCAAACATCCTGATAACAAAATAAACATGATCAGATATCACAACCACTAGGTGCTAATATTGGAACATCGAGCCCGAGGAGAAGAGAACATGAGCTCTGATGTATCGGCGAGGGAGTCTGAAGCTTTTCAGCAGGCTTAACAGTTTGGCTTCCACAACGTCATAAAGATAGTCCACTATGCTTATGATATCGGAAGGATAGTTGACTAGTCTTTTGATACAGAAAAATGAACTAGAACAAGTTTTTTAAGGAAAAAACTGAACTCGGGGCAGCTTAGGTGAAAACAAAATACTCCTAGGCTAGATTTAGTAAAAAACAAATAAAACGGGGTCCTAAAGTTGAAAATTTTGGGGACAAAAGTTGCAGATGCAACACAACTTTAATGAGTTCCTCTTTCCCTATCAGGAACAAGTCATCGACATATAACAAGAGAATCACTGGTCTTCCACCTTCAACCTTGAAGTAAATGTTGGAATCTTATTTACTCTCAGTAAATCCTAGAGCCATCAGTAATATGTCAATCCTATCATACCATGTCGAACCTTGGGATCTTCTGCAGTCACTCCCTCTAATGTGGAGCATCATTATCCCTCTGTCTTTCGTACTCTATGTATTGAAACATTTTGTATTGGAGTGACAAGTAGATTCCTCTGCTACTAATATTTCCTTATATCCCATGATGTTTCCATCTACTGCATGTTGGATATTATAGATCCATATGGAAGACACCATGGACTTCCCTTCAGGTCTCGATACCGCATCCTAAACATCATTCTTCTTCAACTAGTGCTTTCCTTCCCTTTGTTCTTGGCTACTTCTTCATAGCTAGAAGGTTTAGCATCAATGATGTCACTCAATAGTGTCACATAACTGCATTGTGTCTAAGGCCTCTTTCTTCCTTTAAAATTATCGTCATATTATTCTTCATCTTGGATTATTTCTCATGCCCAAGGTGGTATTCATCTCTCGAGGTGTTTCTATCATTCTCTTCATGTTCTTCGGAATATCTTTCTTTTTCCATGGTGTCTCTGACCCGAGAAGCTTCAGGTTCCTCTTCATGTATGGTTATTGGAGTGAATATTGAACTGTCGTCACTTGTTCTTCAGAAGAAGTCTCATCCTTCTTCTCTTGTACATGATTGTGCATGATCTTTCCTACAAGTCAAATTGTACCAGTTGTATGGTTAGAAATATTTCATAAGGCATATTCATAATGGAAAATTCTTATGCATAAAGATATAATCATGCAACTATTTTAGCCAATAAAACATGCATCCATATCTCATGGATACTTTCTATATTCCTTCCATCTCTACAATGACATCATTGAGATTGTGCACTAATCCAATATGTCAGCAAAGAGGTTTCATTCTAGATAAGGAGTAATGGAGTGTTGTATAGTTCCATGGGATACTTACCCATCACATGCATATTAGTAGTATACTATCATTAATGCAACCATTCAATCATGCATAATAACTAAACAATCTCATATAGACAACTAGATATATAGGAAAAGACAATTCAAATACTTATCTCTATTTGATTCATGGGTAGACTCCTTCTTAAGCCTTCAGTTTCATCATCTTATTCATTCATAAAATCATCATTTCTTATCCAAATTCTAATATGGATAAGAGGTTCTTCAAGAATTGAGTCCTTCATATCCCTCATCACTTAAGGGATCTTTGTGAGTGCTTGATCTTCATTTGCTCCCATCTTCTCTTCTCATATTATGAATCAAGCTTATTCTTGTGTGCATTCCTTCCAGAGTCTGCTGAAGGTAATCGGCTTCCTTCTTAAAGTAATCAAAATGAGATGTTTTGTTCCTGGAGGTAATCACTTCCTTCCATACTCGGAATTTGTCAAATTCACTAATCTTGTCATCAAGCTGGTGTGATTAGTCATTTTTGAAATGAGAACCTCAAATGTAAATAGCAAATATTTAGATCTTACCATTTGAGGTGTTCGTCCTGGTTCCGGAGTTGGCTGATCTAGAGTTTGTCAGAGAAACCCTAATTTTCAAAACTTGGAATTTAAAAATTATGAGTGGATAGAAATATGGGCCTCTTCAAGGTGAGTTCTCCAATGTACTCCTTTTCTTAAAAAATTGGAGGGAAGCTCCCAGAACATGAAGCCATAATTTTCCAAATTCTTCCGTAGAAATTCCCAATATTGTTTTTGTGGTATCTCCAAAATTGTTGCTCCTCTATGTCTGAAAATTCACACTGAGGTAGTATTGTTTGTCCACTTTATAACACCATATATTAGAGCAGAATTGGTTTCACCAATTGGGACTTATGCAGGTTTTCCCAAGGTGACTTATTTAAGGACTGTTCAAAATAGCGAACTTGTACGGACTACCACGTGTCATTGTTTCACCTTCTGTGTCTAAAATTTTTACCACTGAAAGAACAGTTCGTTCCCTATCTATTAAATTTTTATAAATTTCATTTGGACCTTTGTATCTCGATATATTGAAATTTTCCCTAGGTCACTTGTTTAAGGCCGAATCCCGGGAGAGGCTGGAACCATGAATTGGAGGAATCATATCTCCTAGAATACAGAGAATATGAGGCTGAAACTTGTACATAGGGTTAATTAGGAATGTTTCTTCAGCCTGTAAAATTTTTGGCTCTCGATACTTCTCCAATATATAGATATAGAGAATGTATGAAAATGACTAGTTTTAGTCTTTTAGGGTTTTTCAAATTAGGGTTTGACTTTCTCGGAGTTCTACCCGACCAAAAACATCGATCTTGGTCTCTAAAATTCAATTTTGAGCAAGAGAGAAATCCTATGTTGTGATCACCCAAAAATGATTCTTCTATGAAAATCCCTAATTTCCTGTAGCGGTGATAGGTCAAAAAATAAAAATACCTGGAATCAAATTCTGCTTCGACAGAAAGATGTGCCCTTCAATGGAGATTTACCCTAGACTCCTTTTGTTGATTATATTTGGAGAGAGATCCAAAAAATAATGATCCCTAGCTTTTACAGCTACATAATTTCTTCTTCTCAGGTTAGCTCTGATGCCATGTTATATTTTTGTCGTTTAATCAATATGATCTATGATCTTATCTAAAAGAATAACATGCACAACAATAATCACAAGAGACAAGAGACACAAAGAATTTTCCTCGGGGAAACCATAAAGGAGAAAACCCCACAACTTCCTCAAAGATAGAATGAGAACCAATAGCAAAACTAAAACCCAAAGACACAAAGATGATCTCCGCTAGTTGTACTCTCTCTCACTTGTGCGAGCTACTTCTCTCTCACTCATGCGGTGACCGTTGAGTGAGTATATGTTTCAAATAGAGAGTCTCACTCTCTATTTATACTTGTTTTCCACTTGAATTTTACTCTTACAGGACTGACTTCACTAGGAGAGTCTAGTAACCCTAATATGACTCAACTATGGGGACTATTTCCTTGACTTACAATGGAGGGTTAACCTCAATGAATTTACATGACTTTATTATATTAACGACTCTCCCGATCGGAGGAACAAAACATCTATGTCTGGGTACAATGAAATACAATATAAAATATATAAGTGAATACATTCTAAAGTTACAAATACATCAACAAAAATCACCCCAAAACCGAAAAAAAAAACTCACAAAACTTGATTTAGTTAAGGAAGTGGAGTGCCTATGAAGCCTCCCTTGTGCATGAAATCTGTTTTCCAAATTCCTAGTTTTTTCCAAACACCCTCAAACTCTTCCAAATTATTCCATAACTATTATGAACCTACATAAATGATATTTTATTCATAAAAAGTGACTGATAACTCACCTAATCCTTCCATATCCTTGTTTTCTTGGAATC
This sequence comes from Pseudotsuga menziesii, assembly GCA_001517045.1. Taxonomy (NCBI): domain Eukaryota; kingdom Viridiplantae; phylum Streptophyta; class Pinopsida; order Pinales; family Pinaceae; genus Pseudotsuga; species Pseudotsuga menziesii. The sequence goes on along the minus strand of LPNX010732177.1, from coordinate 692,792 downwards.
GACTGTTTAAATCTCAGTTTGCACTAGTTGGGACACCTAGAATCCTGGTAGTAGACTTCATCCTTGATGATTCTTGAAGCCTAAAAGGGCCCATTAGGTATCTAAAATTTTAGTCTCCATATCTTTCTTTTGGTTTCTCCCATTAACCCTCTGCAATCCTAGTACAATTCCCAATTTTTACTAAGAAAATTTCCCACCTGTCAACTAGTTCTCTGATTTTTTATTATCATAGTAGTAAGAGTTAATATTTAATATTTGATTCATATTATGGATATTACAGTGGTATCATATCTCTTTTCTCCACTCATGTCGAAATTAATCTCTCAAGTTGAATAAAATTTCCACCATGTCCTATTTTGATGATGCCTATGACCAGTAATATGAAGAGTATTGCAGAGTATTATGAAGAAGAAGAAGCCCCCAATGTTTATGGAGGCCTACCAAGAGATGAATATGATGACTTATATATTTCATAATATGATGAACTCATGGGTCCTAGATATATTCATTATGGGTTCTATTGTAGAGGGAGTCCAAAGGAACCATTTATTTACCTTGCAGATTATTGGGGACTGAGTGATGGACTTTTGAAGCACCTTTCCTTCTAGGAGTACTACTCTCTTGAGATACAAAAGTTATTCAAATATCCTTAGTGTAGATCAAGAAAGGAAAGGATTGAACGTATGGTGGATGAATTATGTAATAAAGTGGAAACTAGATGTTTTCCACGTAGATCCAAAAGAGATAAAGAGGTGAAGCCTATGCTATGGCAAGAAGAGATCCAAATATATTTGGTTCTATCAAAAGTAAGGAGGAATAGGATGAGTCCCTAAATCCATTCTAAATCATTAAAATGGACAATGATCCACTTAGTTCTTCAAGTGGTCAAAAAAATGAAGCAGCATTTTTCATAGCTAAAGACCTAGCATCCCATCATCGGGCTGCTAGAAGTAAGGAAGATGAATCCACTTCTAGCTTCTTTCTAGGTGATTTCCATATCACTGCTAAGGATGTTGGTCCATGTGATGGAGGTGATACATCTTTTGGATCATATTCAAAGTCACCTCTTGAGCTTCATGATGAGAAAGAATTTAAGGCCACACCACTTGGGTGTGAACCAAAGAGTTGGTGAAAGAGTAGGTCACCATAGTTTCCCTACATGAAGGGAATGAAGATGAAATTCCAAGGTATGATTTAATGTATAATTTTTGCAAACGTCTCCTTTCATTGAAATCCTTAGAGTTACCCTCCACTTCAGACCATGGAAGTGATTTTGCAAAATATTATAATGTTGACCTGTGTGTTGAGAATGAGATTTGTGTTGTGGATCTATGCCACAAGAATGATGGAATTATGTGTTATCTATTGGGAAGAGAAACCTTGGTGTAATATATTCTTTGTGAGCCACATCATTTGATTGGATCACTAAGGGAGGACATAGAGAAGCTTATGGAAGCCATGGACAACTTTGTTGACACCAATTCCTTGGTGACAAGATTTTGCTGGGAATCTTCACTAGGGGAGTTATTATGAAAAATTTTCAGTGTAATGGAGGAATCTCATGTGGAGGATGAACCTGAGAAAATTTCAAATATACAAGTGTTGGTGAAGGAAGAATTCATGCAAAGGGATGTACATAGTTTAAATCTTTTTATTTCCCCATGTCACAATGAGGAGAGGTTTGACATGAGCATCCAAATCCCACTATCACCATTATGGTTATATATGAACCATCTATCCTTGCAAGTGGGCTAGATTCATGAAGAGGAGTGCAAATCACTACAAGGTAATTGCACTAAAGAAGAACGGGATGCTTTTCCTCAATAAATCCACTCATTTTATTGGACTTTGAAGATGGATGAAAAGTATATTCAAGGGGCCTTATAACATTTCCATGACACACATGCTTCAATGTCACACTAGTTTTGGATAGCTACTTCATTGGAAGATCAATCTTCTCTTGAATACAAGGAGAAGATTCGGAAGGCATTGTCTACAATCCAAGGCAACTTCTCCCAATTGCTTCTAATAGAGATTATTTGTTTGATATTGTTGAGGCGTTACATGGTGCATCCTTCAAGGAGAAATAAGATATTTTCAAGCTCACACAATATTTGATGACCACCCAATATTATTTGAAGAGCGTTGATTGTGCACTCCAAGATCCCAACATGGAGATGGAGCAACTTCATGAGAAGTTGCAAATATCATACCTTCCATCCTACATACCGTTCATTCATCCTCACAAGTATGATTTAATTATTGGTCATATGAAGGAACTTCATGAGATGGTGGATCATGACATGAATTCAATTTTGCATGTGCTTGAGGACTGTGCAGACAAGCTTGATGAGAACCAAGCACTTGATCTTTCCCATAGAAAACTTGAGTTTTTTTTGGAGAGAGTCTCTTCTCCATGGAAGAGTCATATGAGCTCACCTTAGTTGGATCATCTAGTGATGAAGAATATGCAACCATAATTTTGGTGGATGCTAATTTTAGAGATATGAGTTTGGCTCACAATTATTTAACCCACATGTTTAATTCAACCACATCATTTGGGGATGAATATGGGGTGAAAGTATTTTCCTTGTTGGTGCCACACAAGAAGCAGGAGGCTCTCACATGTGTACATGATGAATTGATGAATGCCCCATTCCCTTTCTAGTAGAAACATAGGCATCCACTTGCCTTCTTTGATGATGCCTTCATTCATTAAACATTTGCACCCATTGAGTCAACCCAATGGCAGAGAGGCAAGTCATTGGAGTTGTGCACTAGTTCTATGCTTGGGGAATCATAATATTTATCTAAGTGAGGAATACTCATGGATGGAGAAGGTACCTGAGTACATTCTACCTAGAACCAGAAAACATCATCTTGATTTCAATCCATTCGAATCTAGTAGTACAAAGTTCTATCCACTTATGGATAGATGCACTTCACAATTTGAGATTCTAGGAGGTAAAAGTTCCTTTTGTAAATTTATTGATACTTCTAATATTTTTGTGTTGTGTGATCAACAACATAGGTACCTATTACTTCCATTTTATTCCATTCATCCATATATGGATTGGGTGGAAGATTGCATGTCACACATGGAGTCTCTTGCAAAAATATTTATGCTCATGATCACAAGAAGCTAGCTAAGCAAGCAAACTGCCAAGAGAAGGTTGAGACATATATCTTGCACAACGTGGCCTCTGTGGAGGAAATCCATGTATTTGGATGGATGCTTGCACCCTTTGAATAGTGTTCGAGAGTTGATCCATTAGATGTTTTCACCTAGGGAAACACTTTGGTTTCTACTTGGTTTGGTTGGATGGTCTTTCCTTCCACTTCCTTCCTAGATAAAAGGACACATGATTGATATGTGTGCACTAGAGGGTAAAATATTTTCTTAAATAAATGGAGGTTACTTAGACACATAAAAAAAATTTGTGAGGAATGGGATGATCATGTATGGATTCTATATCAATCTCTCAGTATACATGCAGGCACATAGGATAACCACCTATGTTTTCATAGCAAAAATGATGTGAGTCATAGTTCTAGCTTGCAAATGGATTTTCATGCTTTGGAGAGGATCAATATGATTTGGACCCACATTGAGAAGTTCCATTCTTGGTGGGAGAGTCTCAAAGATTTTCAGTTTGGCATGGGGAGTGATCAATTTCCAGTGTAGTGGTATGATTTTAACTTCCTCATTTTCATCCTCTGTGATGATGAATTTTGTGTTGTTGCTGCTAATGTTTGAGAGGATGTGGATAATACCATGGGTTCCTATCATTATTTGGAATGAAATATCTCCAAAAGGGGCAGGAACGTTTGGATACTTGCAAAGAAGTCAGTGGGACCCAGGAACTAGAGTAAGTTATCTTAAATAGGTGAGAAGTTTTTGGAAGAAGGGTTAGTCATTAGGGGAATGACTATAATCATAATGGTTCAATGGAAAGGGTTTCCCAATGAAGATTCCACTTGGGATGGTGAAAAAATTCTGCAGCATGCTATATTGCTTTTGCTTGAGGACAAGCAAACTTGGGAGGGGAGGACTATCATGTCCCTTCCTTGAAGGACATTAAAAGCGTTGACCTTGTCAAGTGCATAGAGGTTAAAAAGTGAATTAATTAAGTTATGTCTAGGGAATTTTTAATATTTAATACTATCGAGGCATGTTTTAGATTAATTTCCTAATTTTGGTTATTTTTATGTAATTAATTATTTATTATGAAAAATAATTACATGTGGGAATGAGTTGCCAAGACAGGAGGGCACATTAGGCTAACCAACTTGCCTAGGATGAAAATATCAACTATACCAAAAATTGGAAAATGAAATGTCATAAAAAAAGATGGAAACTGTCAAAAGTAGGAAAAAACAAGGCGGTTTTAAAAGAAGGAAAGTGCATGGTAAGCAATTAGAAATAAAGTAGGAAACTTTTGGTCAAGGGGGGTGCAGTTTCCAATTTGGTGAAAGGATGCTAGTAATGAAACACCATTAATCATAAGAAGGAAAATATTGGTCAAGTAGGGTGCAATTTCCACTTTGATTGAGTCATACAATCAAGAAAACATCATCTAAAGGCTTAACTTGCTAATTTCCTTAAGGAAGGTGCACTCATGGCTTAGGGTTAGGGTTTGCAAGTGGGTAACTTGCCCAACAGGTGTGTTGTCCGCCGATTGCACACCAGCAGCAGAAATCTTTCAAAATATATCTCCTCACTTAGGAAAGTGGGAAAGGTGTGACCTTGGGGGAAAGCACAGAGCTAGGTACTGTCACCTACTCCTAGCTCCTCCATTTAGGCTAACTCCTAATGAAGCCAAGGGGGGTAGTCCCTACAAAAGAATTTCTATGGCTCTTAAGTTGTTGAAGTGTTTTGATTAGTTGCGGATGTGGATGGGTGTTGTTTAGGAGTTATTATGATTTGAAGTGTTTGTTTATTATGAGTATGACACTAAATCAAAAGCAATCCACGTTGCTAACAAGATATTACAAAGATAAGCAAAAATTCTAGAATTTAATAGTGCATTCAGAGAAAGAAATTATGATAAACCATAGACCATTGATCAAATAATATGATTATGCAAATTAAAAAAGGACCAGTGCCTTATGGATTCAATGAAGCTGGAATGCGCCAAAGAATTAAATACAAGTCTAGAAATCAAGCTAGTGAATGTTAGGTGATGTGAGTGCTCTTGGTAGGTTTTAAGGTTTTTATGTGTTCTTGATTAAGGTGTCAACGAAGGTTTATCAAATCCGGGAGACTCTTCTAAGTTTCCTTCGTTTAAGACATGCCGGGCCCACCCAGTATCCCAGGCTGATATTGTCAAGTGACCAGCTAGTCGAGAATCTAAGACAACGGGAGGTTCCGACGCCTCTACCAAGAAGTACTTTCGAAGAATCCCTACAACGTCAGTGCATTGGTTACGAGGTGTTAATTATTATTAGGTTACTCTTGAGGGGTTTAAATATCAAGTGCCATTTTTGGGTACTCCGATCTGAGATCGGTTAGAGCATACTCCGGCAAGGAGGGAAGGAGTTAATTAATTAAAGGGGTGTGTGTTGCAAGTTTTATTAAATTAATTAATTATGACTCTCTGATAGAGAGCTCTCTTGACCCCGTCTTATGACAGTGGTTCAAGAGACTTATCTAATCTAAGATGCCTAATGCAGGGATATGCAGTTCTATGAATGCTCTCCGATAGAGAGTGCTCTTGACTTGTGTTACTACAAGTTCAAGAGTCTTACTTAATTTTTTAAACTTGAAAAAGACATAGAACATAAAAAATCTAACTACCCAAGAGTCTCTTTCAGGCTTTTTAGGGCCCTAATCAGGAAAGCAAGGGGGTAAGTATATAGTAAGAACTTATTCAATATTTAATCAAACAATCAAATCAATACTTTTACTTCATTTTAAAAACATAATGAATTAATCAAAACATGAACTACTTGATTATGATTATGCAACTTATCATACCCTATCCTATCATTAGCAATTTAAACCAAAAATGAAAAGCATGACAATGAGACGATACAGGCTTCCCCCAAATGGGGGAAGAAGGGTGTGGGAACCGTAATCCCACTCACTTTTTTATTAATTTTTACAATTTTGATGGCTTTTATTTTCTTACTTTTCCTTGGAAGAACATGGAGAGAAAGGGATAGAGAGAAGAGGGAAGATTTGTCTTTTTTGTTCTTGCTTGCTTCCTTGCTTGCTTAAGGCCCTTTGGGATTTTCTCAATTCTTCCTACAAATAAGAGCTTTAAACAATTCAAATGTTATGTATTACTCAAAAATTTAAAGACAAACTACAATTTAAATTCTCAAAAAAGAGGGTAAAAACCAGCGGTGAAAGAAAATGAAAGAGAGAGGAGAAAAACCAAGAAAAGGGAGAGAGAAAAGGTGAAAAAGAGAGCTGTCCTAAATGTGAAAAAGAGGGCTGTAAAATAGTAAAAAAAGGGCAGCGAACAGTCAAAAGAGGGCGGTCCACAAGGAGGAAAAAGAGGGCTGTCCAAAGGCAAAAAGAGGGTTGTAAAACAGTAAAAAAAAGGGCAGCGAATAGTCAAAAGAGGGCTGTCCACAAGGAGGAAAAAGAGGGCAGCAAAAAGGAAGGAGGAAAAGCGAGCCAAACAAGGCAAAGAAAGGGAAGCCAAAGGATGGAAAGAAGTAAACTAGGGCTTCCTAAGTAACCGGTAACCAAAAGAATTTTAAAGAAGAATTTATGAGATGGAACTTGAAGCAAACAAAGACTCTTAAAGCCTTCTTCTTGGAAACGTCCAAGTTACTGTAGATCCTGCAAAGAAACCAATGTCAAAAGAAAAACTTGTGATCTTGAAGATGAGCTAGATGCAACCGAGATCACACCGTTCTCCAAGATGGTAGATCCTGTCTAAGATCAAAACACTTCAAATTCCCAGTGAGATCAATCAATTAGCATGCTAATAAATATAAAGACTCATCAACATTAATATAACTGAATATGTCTTCCTCATGAAATATTTTAAATAAACTAGCATAATCAACCAACTTAACAACTATAAATGGAAGATTTTACGTTCTAAACAGTAGACTTCTAAAACTAATTGATTAGATCATATATGAGCATTTGAAATGAAATAGATGGACAGAAATCACCTCACAAAATTCATTCACCACAAGTACTGAGCCGCATGGACCTCCAAAGTCTTGATTTTATTCCAAAAGATGAGCATAAGCCATTACAAATTCTTACAGAGTAAGTTTAAAATCAAAGATCCATCATAATAGAGCTAAAAGAGCCTCTTTTTAACAAATGAGAGAGTGCTAAAACCCTAAAACCAAAAAACCAACCCTAACCAACTTAGCCACCTAACAAAGAGCCCAGACCTAAACCGGAGAACCGGGAGTAAGGGGAGGCCTCCACCCAGGCAAGGCGCCCCCACTCCAAACCTATGCACTGAAAACAAGCCAAGGATGAGGCCACATGTGTGAGTTTGGATGTAGGTAAGCTCATCCTTTATGTCTGGCAGGAGCCTGAGTTAGGTTTGGGAAGCCCACTGATGGTGTAAGCTTCAGTCTTCACCTTGATCAAATCACCGGACCAATGAGAGCTCTCCATCTCATCTTTAGCTGGAGATGACATGTCTGATAACTGATAATAAATTAATTGCTCTCTTAATGATGACTAAATCTGAGTTATGATAACTCCAATCATCATAAGTGTTCCATGAGATGTCATTTAGCCTTTTATTTTATTAAATTTGGATTAATTTGGAGAGTTTTAGTTTTCTCCAAAATAATCATTTTATTTTTAATAAAAATCATTTTTTAATAAAAATCATTTTTTAATAAAAATCATTTTTTTACTAAAAATCATTTTTTAATAAAAATCATTTTTTTACTAAAAATCATTTTTTACTCAAAACTGACTTTTTTGAGTAAAGAGGCATTATGTGTCCGATTGCTGATCTGAAAGTTGGTTCTGACTGGCTGGCTGATCAAGAATGATTTTTGGCTTAAGATTAGAGCCTTCAATCACTGAATTCTGAGTCCGGATCATGAACGGGTTTTTTCCATTTAATTTATGGAAAAATTAACCCAAAAAACTTAGGAAAAGTAATTAAAAATTAAAAAATAATTTTTCACTGTTTGAAAAGGATTTTTTCAAAAAAAAATTATGTGTCCAGATGACTTAGGACATGACCATGATCTATCTAAATAATGTCTAGTAGGCTTATAACACTCAATTGGGCTCTAATAACCCCCCAAGGCCCAGAATTCAACATCGGGCACTCCAGCTTTGGAGGAAGCGAGAGAAAACCTCGTCAATTATACTCGGCTGAAGGCAAAGCATAATTGTCAAGGGAAAAAAAACTCCTTGGAATACCCTATTTGAGATTCTACATCTCAAGAGACCGAACCACTCAAAAAGATCAGACTAGCACATTTTATTACAAACCCCGTGGGGCCATGGTCAAAATTATTCAAATAAAAAGGTGACTAGCCAATATTGGCTAGACAAGCAGATGGATCAACTGATACACTGGAATCAGACTTTGAACAAGTCTATCAACTAGCGGCTCCTCAGGTAACCCAACTTATGGTACAAAAAGTTGGATAACATCTGGCTCCAACTACGGGACGTGTGCTCGATCTAGTCTCTTATGCAAGGAGAGCATACGAGAACCCCAGAATCTGTGGTTTCCATATCCTGTAAAAACATCTCAATTTGACAAGAAAACCTTAGTAGCACAAGTTTTATGAAAAAGAGCCAATGATCCAAAAGTTGCTTTATTCAAAGAAAAAACTTAACTAAAAAATTTATTTATTTCTAAGTACATAAAGAAAATGCTAAAATAAATGCTCACTTTAAGGATCCTATTTTCCTACTCTAAGCATGATACAAAAATGGTTAGGTGTAATCATAAATCCAGTGTAGCCACCTAAGCATTTTATTAATATAAAAAGGTTTTTCCTTGTCTTCGGTTACCAGCCAAAGTAAGGACACAATTTTCAGAAAATGCAAACCTGCGTGGTGATCCAGAATGGGCGAGCCGGATGGTGAATCATAGGCATGAATAATGTCGTCAAACTTCTTCCCAAACTGGTAGGTGATCGTGCAGGCTGATTCTACCCATGACTGGATAACGCTGATATACAAATCGAGATGATGTGGCAGGTCGACTACTCCATCATGCTGATCATCAAGGCTTATCAAATAATAACTCATTGTATAAGCCCCAAGTTGCTCCAAAACACAAGGAGCATCTATATGTGAAGACAATGGTTGAGAAAAAACTTCAACTAGTTGTATCCCATCTGACTCTTCACCACACTGCTTCTCCAAGTCCTTATTATAGATACTCAGATACAATTCCGACTGATCATAGGAAAACTCCAACTGCTCTTCTTTATAAGTCTCAGAATAACAACTCCCCGTGCTGGACACATCATATATGAGATTCTCAAAAATATTTTCAAAAGTATCATCGGTTGTATTTTCAATAAAAGTCCAATAGTCATCATCGCCATCTATGTCGGATATGAGAGATGCCTCATCACTGGTATCAAGTCCCTGGCTATATCCCTCCTCATGATCATAGTCATCTTCTTCAGAAAAAAGGTCACAAGGTAGTAAACCTTCCAAACTATCATCATTATGCTCATTAGTAGGATTAGGGTTAAAGTTTTCAGTGAGGTTATCCAATTGTTGACTAAAATCTTCTACTTGACACCGGGTTTCTGTGATGACAGGATGGAGCTGTCCAACTGTGTTAATGTACTCAGGCTCTCTTGAATACTATTTTGCCTCTCTCCAACTTTCTCCAAAAATATCATGCATGTCATCTACATAGTTTATGTCCTTAGGCTCGCTTGATGATGCTTTAGGACCACAACCCTTTGGAAAACCATGCTCCTGAATATAGCATGCATAATAGCAGGAAGATTCTTCATGAAGGTCTTCACATGCCCTACAAAATGGCGTGTAAGTTTCGACCATGTTAGCAGCCTCTAACTGATGAGGAGGCCTCTGTTCATGGCTGGGATTTCTTCTTTGCCATGTTGGTTTTGCAGGGAAGGTTCTAGGAGGTGGTGGAGGTTGAGTTCTTTCAATAGTCATGACCCAATTATGAACATATTTAATCTCTGCTAAGTGTCTTTGTTCTGCTTCCTCCATATTTTTCTTCATCTCCCTTTTTATTTCAATCATTTGTTTTTCATAGGCATCCTTCATATCTACTAAAGGATCCTTGTCTTTAGGTTCAATAATTTTCAAAGGAGTTGAAGACCTTGAATAACCCTGGAGGTTAGATTCACCAGATGACTGCATATTCTTATCAATTTTAATGACCAAATTCTGAGCTTGAAGTAGTGTGGTTGGCTCCTTGTCTCTAATCTGGTATTGGATCTTGCCACTTAATGCTTCTATGTAATAATCCAAAGTAGAAGCTGCAGGAGGAGCATAAGTAGCAGAGATGGAATTTGATAACTCTGTGAACCTATCATTAAATTCATCCATGGTTTCTGTATCAGACTTCTTCATACTAGTTAAGGCTGCCACTAGATGTCTAGGCTCCTTTTTGCTACCAAACTTTCCAATGAAAGCAGTATTGAAGTCTGCTAAGGTGGCGAAAGAATTGTACGGAAAATTATCGTACCAGTTGTCAGCCTTGCCATCCAAAGACAAGGCAAACAAGGTCATGTAAACATCTTCATGCTTATCAGTACCCCTGACATGGGCACCCATTAGAGGAAATTTCAACTCAAAATGGGCCTTTTAACTTTTATTCAATTTCCATGTCATCATGTGTTAGCCAATGAAATTTCTTTAAATTTGAAATACCGTATAGGTCTTAAACACTTTTTTAATATAAATTTGGGGATAGGTATCATAAAAAAACTATTTGTTTTGTTTGTATTTTTTACAGATCTCCTTGTGTTTTTACTCAAATTTCAATCGGGAGAGCTTGTCGGATGCGGAATTTAATTCCGCATCCAATGAGTACCCACTTGGCATACTTTTGACGGACCCCGCTACCCCAAAAACAAGAAATACCTGAAAAAATAGAATGATGATGTCATCATTCCATTTTTTTCAGGTATTTCTTGTTTTTGGGGTAGTGGGGTCCGTCAAAAGTATGCCGAGTGGGTACTCGTTGGATGTAGAATTAAATTCCGCATCCAACGAGCTCTCCTGATCGAAATTTGAGTAAAAACACAGGGAGATATGTCAAAAATACAAACAAAATAGTTTTTTTATTTTCTTCCTCCAAAATTAATAAATATTATTTTATTATTTTAACTATTTTTTTATTAGTTCATTTTAGGAGGCCCATTTTGAGTTGAAATTTCCTCTAATGACAGTGTCTAGTGAAATTCCTGATATGCTGCTCAGTAAAGAGGGAGGCATCAGTGCCATTATATGTCGTAAGCTTGTCGATAGCCTTGTCATGGATATCATGAGGATGACCTGCTATCTAAGCAAAGTTAAGTTGAGTAAAAAACTCACCCATTGGATTAAGGAAACAGTTATTATTTTGCAAATTTTCTAAGTTTTCTGAAAATAAAAGATGGATGTATGAAACAGACTCAAATTTAAGTTCTGCAAGGATCCTGCGAGAAGATGGTTTGTTTAATCTCCTCTTTAAAACCTTTTCGGGGTCATGGATTAAATCGACCAAACCTACAGAGTTTCTTCTAGTAGAATACCTTGAGGTGTTAACTGACAGTGGAGTCACCAAGTGGACTGAAGTCTAATTTCAGAGAGTGATTGGACTAAAAATCTACCAAAAAGGATAAAAAGGTAAAAAACTAAAAGAAACAAAGGTCGTCCAGGAACAAAAAGATTTGTCCCCGGCAACGGCGCCAAAAGATGTTGTCCACTGATTGCACACCAGCAGCAGAAATCTTTCGAAAGATGTCTCCTCACTTAGGAAAGTGGGAAAGGTGTGACCTTGGGGGAAAGCACAGAGCTAGGTACTGTCACCTACTCCTAGCTCCTCCATTTAGGCTAACTCCTAACGAAGCCAAGGGGGGTAGTCCCTACAAAAGAGTTTCTATGGCTCTTAAGTTGTTAAAGTGTTTTGATTAGTTGCGGATGCGGACGGGTGTTGTTTAGGAGTTATTATGATTTGAAGTGTTTGTTTATTATGAGTATGACACTAAATCAAAAGCAATCCACGTTGCTAACAAGAGATTACAAAGATAAGCAAAAATTCTAGACTTTAATAGTGCATTCAGAGAAATAAATTATGATAAACCATAGACCATTGATCAAATAATATGATTATGCAAATTAAAAAAGGACCAGTTCCTTATGGATTCAATGAAGCTGGAATGCGCCAAAGAATTAAATATAACTCTAGAAATCAAGCTAGTGAATGTTAGGTGATGCGAGTGCTCTTGGTAGGTTTTAAGGTTTTTATGTGTTCTTGATTAAGGTGTCAACGAAGGTTTATCAAAGCCGGGAGACTCTTCTAAGTTTTCTCCATTTAAGACATGTCAAGCCCGCCCAGTATCCCAGGCTGATATTGTCAAGTGACCAGCTAGTCGAGAATCTAAGACAGCGGGAGGTTTCGGCGCCTCTACTAGGAAGTAATTTCAAAGAATCCCTACAATGCCAGTGCGTTGGTTATGGGGTGTTAAGTATTATTAGGTTACTCTTGCAGGGTTTAAATATCCAGTGCCATTTCTAGGTACTCCGATCTGAGATCGGTCAGAGCATACTCCGGCAAGGAGGGAAGGAGTTAATTAATTAAAGGGGTGTGTGTTGCAAGTTTTATTAAATTAATTAATTAGGACTCTCTGATAGAGAGCGCTCTTGACCCCGTCTTATGACAGTGGTTCAAGAGACTTATCTAATCTAAGATGCCTAATGCAGGGATATGCAGTTCTATGAATTCTCTCCGATAGAGAGTGCTCTTGACTTGTGTTACTACAATTTCAAGAGTCTTACTTAATTTTTTAAACTTGAAAAAGACATAGAACATAAAAAATCTAACTACCCAAGAGTCTCTTTCAGGATTTTTAGGGCCCTAATCGAGAAAGCAAGGGGGTAAGTATATAGTAAGAACTTATTCAATATTTAATCAAACAGTCAAATCAATACTTTTACTTCATTTTCAAAACATAATGAATTAATCAAAACATGAACTACTTGATTATGATTATGCAACTTATCATACCCTATCCTATCATTAGCAATTTAAACCAAAAATGAAAAGCATGACAATGAGACGATACAGACTTCCCCCAAATGGGGGAAGAAGGGTGTGGGAGCCGTAATCCTACTCGCTTTTTTATTAATTTTTACAATTTTTATGGCTTTTATTTTATGCCTTTGCCTTGGAAGAACATGGAGAGGAAGGGATAGAGAAAATAGGGAAGATTTGTCGTTTTTGTTCTTACTTGCTTCCTTGCTTGCTTAAGGCCCTTTGGGATTTTCTCGATTCTTCCTGCAAATAAGAGCTTTAAGCAATTCAAACATTATGTATTAATCAAAAATTTAAAGACAAACTACAAACTAAATTCTCAAAAAAGAGGGTAAAAACTAGCAGTGAAAGAAAAGGAAAGAGAGAGGAGAAAAACCAAGAAAAGGGAGAGAGAAAAGGTGAAAAAAAGAGCTGTCCTAAATGTGAAAAAGAGGGCTGTCCAAAGGCAAAAAGAGGGCTGTCCACAACGAGGAAAAAGAGGGCTGTCCAAAGGCAAAAAGAGGGCTGTAAAACAGTAAAAAAAAGGGCAGCGAATAGTCAAAAGAGGGCTGTCCACAAGGAGGAAAAAGAGGGCAGCAAAAAGGAAGGAGGAAAGGCGAGCCAAACAAGGCAAAGAAAGGGAAGCCAAAGGATGGAAAGAAGTAAAATAGGGCTTCCTAAGTAACCGGTAACCAAAATAATTTTAAAGAATAATTTATGAGATGGAACTTGAAGCAAACAAAGACTCTTAAAGCCTTCTTCTTGGAAACGTCCAAGTTACTGTAGATCCTGCAAAGAAACCAATGTCAAAAGAAAAACTTGTGATCTTGAAGATGAGATAGATGCAACCGAGCTCACACCCTTCTCCAAGATGGTAGATCTTGTCGAAGATCAAAACACTTCAAACGCCCAGTGAGATCAATCAATTAACATGCTAATAAATATAAAGACTCATCAACATTAATATAACTGAATATGTCTTGCTCATGAAATCTTTTAAATAAACTAGCATAATCAACCAACTTAATAACTGTAAATGGAAGATTTTACGTTCTAAACAGTAGACTTCTAAAACTAATTGATTAGATCGTATATGAGCATTTGAAATGAAATAGATGGACAGAAATCACCTCACAAAATTCATTCACCACAAGTACTGAGCCACATGGACCTCCAAAGTCTTGATTTTATTCCAAAAGATGAGCATAAGCCATTACAAATTCTTACAGAGTAAGTTTACAATCAAAGATCCATCATAATAGAGCTGAAAGAGCCTCTTTTTAACAAATGAGAGAGTGCTAAAACCCTAAAACCAAAAAACCAACCCTAACCAACTTAGCCACCTAACAAAGAGCCCAAACCTAAATCGGAGTACCAGGAGTGAGGGGAGGCCTCCACCCAGGCAAGGCGCCCCCACTTCAAACCTATGCACTGAAAAAAATCCAAGGATGAGGCCACATGTGTGAGTCTGGAAGTAGGTAAGCTCATCCTTTAGGTCTGGCAAGAGCCTGAGTTAGGTTTGGGAATCCCACTGATGGTGTAAGCTTCAGTCTTCACCTCGATCAAATCACCGGACCAATGAGAGCTCTCCATCTCATCTTTAGCTGGAGATGACATGTCTGATAACTGATAATAAATTAATTGCTCTCTTAATGATGACTGAAGCTGAGTTATGATACCTCCAATCATCATAAGTGTTCCATGAGATGTCATTTAGCCTTTTATTTTATTAAATTTGGATTAATTTGGAGAGTTTTAGTTTTCTCCAAAATAATGATTCTGAAAGTTGGTTCTGAGTGGCTGGCTGATCAAGAATGATTTTTGGCTTAAGGTTAGAGCATTCAATCACTGAATTCTGACTCTAGATCATGAACGGGTTTTTCCATTTAATTTATGGAAAAATTAACCCAAAAAACTTAGGAAAAGTAATTAAAAAATAAAAAATAATTTTTCACTATTTGAGAAAGATTTTTTCGAAATTTTTTTATGTGTCCAGATGACTTAGGACATGACCATGATCTATCTAAATAATGTCTAGTAGGCTTATAACACTCAATTGGGCTCTAATAACCCCCCAAGGCCCAGAATTCAACATCGGGCACTCCAGCTTTGGAGGAAGCGGGAGAAAACCTCGTCAATTATACTCGGCTGAAGGCAAAGCATAATTGTCAGGGGAAAAAAACTACTTGGAATACCCTATTTGAGATTCTACGTCTTAGGAGACCGAACCACTCAAAAATATCCTACTAGCACATTTTATTACAAACCCCGCGGGGCCATGGTCAAAATTATTCAAATAAAAAGGTGACTAGCCAATATTGGCTAGACAAGCAGATGGATCAACTGATACACTAGAATCAGACTTTGAACAAGTCTATCAACTGGCGACTCCTCAGGTAACCCAACTTATGGTACAAAAAGTTGGATAACAAGGTGGATGACTTGCTCAACAAGCCAATCAGTCTATAAAATAATGCTTCCAACTCCTTTGAAAACATTTTGATGATTATTTTTATTATGTAGAGTGAAGCATAGCTTCTTGTCTGAATGATGTGCCTCAAGTACTTTGGGTGATTTACCCAAAGCTTTCCTAGTCTCTTCTATATTCTCTTCTCTCTTCTATTCTTCATTCCAGACAAAGAGAGTCAAGAAGCAGGCATTGAAGACAAATATCAAGCTCAAAGATCATCCATTCAGAACTGGAATTCGAGCTCAAGTGAAGGATACTTCACTTATGCTCTTGGGATTGTGAGATTGGTGTCTAGTGTTGGGTTCAAGCCTCAAATATTTAGTTTTGGGAACGAGTGAGGGAGATCCGATGATATAAAATATTTATTATATTATCATATTATTCTAATATTTATTATCTATCTTGTACATAAATATTTCTACTCCATGGGGTCATAATGCCAAAATTTCTATAAGAGAGGCATTCCAATGCTCATTTCATAAGCCTTTTTGTAAATTTTATGCACTGGCAGTGATACTATGGCCATAATAATGTTATATGAGTTTGATTATTCCTATTATAGTCTGATAAAACGATGGTAATATTTATGTTTCATAGATGATAAAGTTCCAATTTCTTCTTTATTTTCCTACCTATTCTCATTAGCTAGTTAAAATTGACTAGTTTTATTGTTTCTAATTCCATGAATGATATGTAAGATAAAATTGAATTATATAAGTTGTAGTAGGTCATACACTCACTCCATAACCAAAAAATACTCACATAAACTAATTTATTTAAGGTTGTACAGTTCTTGTTAATCCTCCCTTGCGCAGGAAATCTCTAATCCAAATTCTTAGTTTTTTCCCAGACACCGTCAAACTCTTCCAAACTATTACAAAACTCTTGTGAACCTCTTTAAATGATATTTTATTCCTAAAAAGTGATTGAGAACTCTCATGATACTTCCATATCCTTTTTTTCTTGGAATTGTTGTTCAAATCTCAATTTGGATAGGTTAGGACATCTAGAAGCCCGGTAGTAGAATATATCCCCACTGATGCTCGAAACATAAAAGGGACCAACATATAGGGGCTTAGGTATCTAAACTTCTAGTATCCATATCTATATTTTGTTTTCTCCAATTAAACCCCTTCAATCCCAGTGCAATTCCCAATTTTTACTAAGAAATTTGCCCACCTGTCCTCTAGTTCTCTGATTTTTGTTTATCATAGTAGTTTTGGAAATTAATCCCAAGCTTAGATCAATTGAACTCATAAAATTGCTAAAAAAATATGCAAGAAATACTCAAGAAAGAAGACTGAATCAGTTGAATAACAAAAACCGCCGTTATATTACTTCACACCAGCCATCATTATATAGTAATTGGTTGTTCATACATGTATATACTCCAAGGATTTGAAAGTAAAAATATGACATTTAAATCATTACAAAAATATGCTTACTAAACTAGCCAAAATCCCCCATAGGTGCATAAAACACTTTCCTAATATGTGAAGAGGCTCATGAACTTGATGATTCGGTTGTTACAGTTGATAAGTGGAGGAAAGTGAAATAAATCATGATTTTAGGTGAGAAAAAGAAGGAGGTTGAGTAGTGAAAAAAACAAGGCATTCTACCTTAAAACTAGTTTTACCTTTTGCCTTAAATTACAAAAAAATAGGGAAACTCTGGATAAGGCAAGAATGTGCACTTACTAAACTGGGTAGTCTATGGCTTGGAAGAATCTTATCCAGAATCTTTCGAAAGCGCTCCTGGGGGGTTTTGGAAAGTTTGACCAAAAAAATGATAGTGGATTCCAACTAGCTAGTGTAGGACCTACGAAATTAATAAAAAAGATTAATTATTTTATCCGAAGTATGGGAATGTGTTTTGATTATTCCAACAGTAGTAAGAGTTAATATTGAAGGTCTAATTCAAACTGGGGATATTACGTTTATATTGTGACTTGTATTGATTAGATGCAATTGCTATGGAAAAGGCATAAGAATGTATGGCATATCATGTCCTCCATTAAATATGCCCTTAATGTTGTATGGTGTGCTATGTTGGACTATTCATGATTTCCCAAGACTTGGTGTTTGTTCAGGTAATAAAACATGTTTACGTATTTACTGTCATAATTTATTATCAGCCCCATTTTCATACTTACTTTTATACTATTATTTTTATGTCATTAACATTACTTATTGAATTGTATGGCTTCAAACAAAGGGGATATTTGCATTTCCAATATGTGCATCAAAATTTGAGGGGCGGTATTCGAAATATCTACATAAATTAATTTATGCAGACAATAGGGTTTTTCTACCACCATATCATAAGTTTAAAAATCACCTGAAGAATCAATTTGATGGAAAAGTTGAAAATGGAGTCCCTCCTATGGTTGTTGGTCTAGTTGTCTGGATTAAGAAGTATGAAGATCCTAAACTGAAAGCTTGGGAGGAATTTTTTTATCAGGGTGATTCAATTAAAGAACCATAAGAAGTTGTACTTAATATGACAAAAGGAATGAAAAGAAAATACATATTTTATGAGCTCCCTTAATGGAAGGATCTATTAATATATCACCTATTAGATCCTATGAAAATATTCAAAAATGTCCTAGATTCTATATTTGAAAATATATCAGAAAAAGACAAGGACACCTTGTCTTCGAGGAGAGGTATTGCTCTTTCACATACCAAATTGTATAGAATACATTTCCGGATAAATAGGGAAAATGAAACATATGCACAAGCTCCATGAATTCTGAAGAAGAAAGAGCTAGACCAACTAAAAAGGCATTTATTCATTAAGGACACCTACTAGCTATGAGGCATCATTGAATAAGGAGTTTCAAATGATGGACATATCATAGGATTTAAAATACATGATTTTCATAATTTTATGAAGGTATTATCATCCTTTAAATTATACTGTTAAGATTAATTAAGTACTAAATGTATTTTGGTATTATGTTGTGTGATAAAAATTACTAATGACCTTTAATAATTGTGTTTGTTATCATGTCATGCCATTGGAAATTGTGGGCGGGGGGGGGGGGGGGGGGGGGGGGGGGGGGGGGGGGGGGGGGGGTGGCTCGTTGAATTAAGTAATTCCATAAGTCAATTGTCAGAATTTACAAGGTATGTGGTATGAAATGGTGACTCCCAAGGCTTAGTCCCTTATTAAATCTTTTAGGCATACAAGAACAAGAATTATTCCTCAAACAACCAAATATGTTCTTTAGTTTGGATACGAGTTCCATTAGTGGGTTATTGGCACTAATTATGGGTCTCGCAACCTTTATCATTATTGGGGGATGAAACATATGCCTTAGGTCATAAGGAAGCTTCTATGGCTCAAGGGTCATGGACATTACTTGAAGCACAACATATAACCTCTATATGGGGTGTTTATCATCCAACCAGGGATATGGCTACCAATAAAATGTTTTGAGCACTAGAGGTCAGTTGTGTATCCCTTGTCATGAGTAGTGGAGTAAACCCATAATTTAGTCCCAAAAGGATGCACCCAATATGGTTCTTGTGTCCTTAGAGATGGTCTAAGTAGGTATAACAATGCCTTAGGGATTAGAATATGATTTTATAAATCATTGATCATGCACCTAATCCAATACCACCACAGAACTAATAAAATTATTCTTTGGACTACAGGTGTCATATGGGTGAAAAATATTATCTTTACATATAAGGTTGTGTTTCTATTTTGTTTTCTCATCTTTTATTAGTGTTCTCTAATCACTAGGATGTACAAAGTAAAACACTTATATGACCATTTTTTAGATTCATATCCCCAACTCAATCTCTTGTTTTATAAATATTAGGTGTCATCATATTAATCTTATTTTTATCCATATCAACATGGAAAGGTTCACAAATTTATTACATCTTTTCCATAAATAGAGAGCATATTAGTAAACCACCCCTATAACATGATTTAATTACAACATTAAATTGTGCTGATGCAATTATGACATGAAATGATGTTCCTCATTAGAGAGCTTCTTATGCATAAATAGAAAATGTATTAGTTAACTTTCATGTTGAAATAGAAAATATTGTTATATGAACCCAATTGTTATATGTTAATGGAAGTCGAGACTCTATCATTGAAATATTTATTTTATTCTCACAAAATAGAATATAAATCTAGTTGTGAACATGTTTTAATGTAAATGCTAAAAAAAGAAGATAAATATTGGGATCAACATATTAATTGTGGAAATAAAAAGATGTATGAAAAATATCATAAAAACAACAATGATACTAAGGATATCTAGTGAAATTAAGGGGATATGGGTTTTAACTAGAAATGTGTATTCAAGGGGGTGTTTCACAAAAATATTTGAGAGGTGAAAAATAATCAGGGGTATTCTTTAGTGTCTGAAACCCCATGGTATTCTCATCATTATTTTATCTATGTTTACAATGCCATATTATCCATATCTAACTTGCATTGGTTGGTTTTCTCAAATGAGCCATATTGGCATTCCTCTCACTATTTGGTTTATCTTTCCTTTATATTCTTTTTCGATGTGAACACATTGTGCATGCAATGTGAACACATCATCTGGAAAATACACAACACATGGCATGGTGTGAACAAAAAAATTTGATTTAAACATAATGCGCACATGTTATGTAACACTTTTGATAGTCCTACTCACTTAAGTGTGTGCCACCTCCTATCCTAATGTTCTTCTATGGATTGCATGTCCTATGGAACTAACACAACCATCGAAAAATGTGACATTTTTCTCCTTTCTCAATATGTCTATGTTTCAAGGCTCGATACAATATGTTATAGACAATTATTGATGATGAAACTGTCGACATAGATAGACTCCCTTTCTATAGATTACATATATGCAATTTTTAAGAAAATAATTAATTTTTTAATATTTTTCTTGTGATACAAATTCTTAGCAGAAATAACACCTTGTTGTTGTTTCAGTCATAATTTTTTCATTTATTAACTATTTCATAAAAAATTATATGTTGCAATACTAGGCACCTACCTCTACACACTAAAAAAACATAATCCTTCATCATTATATTAAGACCATCAAAAGTTGCACTAACACTTGGTGAACTAATTTCGAGGTATCATCACATAGATAATTATGAAAAAAATTAAAACATGAAAATTTTATTTTGGAAAAATACATTGCACTAGTACTACTTCTTATCTACATTTTTACAAGATTTTGTATATTGATTGCATCATTTACGCACTCAAAGAGTGCACTAACAAGCACACATACTTTATAATTTTCCAAAATAATAAAATGTCAAGGTTAGAAAAAATCATAAATGAGCTAGTTATGAGAATTTTCAATAAATAAAAGTTATATATTCACATAGGTGATTCAGTTTCCTACATTTAATTTTTTTTACTAAAACCAAGATTCATTGTGTAGGTGTCTCGAAATAGCCTCGAAAGATGAGGGATTTTGGTTTTTTAGTTTTTTGTTTCTTCCAACGCACCAAAAGTGACCATCATTCTGTTTCACTTACCCATAGTCTATATGCAAAGATATCAAAAAAATAGGCAGTTTCAAAAATACCACAGGGACTTCACTTAGTGAACCTCTCACATAGCACGTGTGATCGTGGGATATTAAAGAATGCCCTTAATTTCTAGAGATATTGCCCCAAAGTATTTTTTTTGAAACCCCCTCCCAATACTTAAAACCTCCTCCCCACCCCTTTTTATACCTCAATCCTTATAAACCACCCTACCCAGCCCCACCTTAAACCCCTCATACCTCCAATACCTACAATATATTGGTTCAATTTTTGATAATTTTAAAACCCACAATATGAACTAACGTGATAGGATATTGGTCAATAAGTGAAGCCCCCGTGAAAAATACGACACTGAAAATGGACTCCGAATGAGAAAGGTATGCTTATTTGAAAAATGGTTAAAGTAGACTTTATAATTTTAGGTGACTCAATTTTATAAAACAAATGAGATTCATTTTTGCAATAAAGTATCTTAAAAATAGAAGTTACATGCACTTAAAAAAAAATAACTACCAAAAAGAAGACTCTATTCCAAGACCTCTTCTCCAATAAAACAACTTTCAACCAAGTGAGCCAATATAAAATATAAGTAAAAGTTACAGGAGGAAGGGGTGTTTTTTTAACTCTTAGTCCTTGAAGTACATGCTTACACCAAAACCTTACTTTTTGTCCTACAAGAAATTTCACAACAAAAAAACAAAAAAAATCTAAAACTGAAATGTCTTGGATTGGGGGTTAGTCCTTGGCTAGATTTCTTTGAAAGTGCAAGTTTTCTTACTATTTCTAGTTTAACGAGTTCACACAAAGCACATGGAAAATAGCATAGGAATTGAAGAATGTTAGAATAATTAACCCATATTTTACCCACTTAGACATTAATTCATTTATTTTTGTCTTATTTTCCTAGTTCATGTGTCCCACCTTGTGCAAGTTGCTATTTGCCTATCCATAGAGGTAAAAATTTCCATGTTTGACTCATGTCATGCTTGGGAAAGCCTTAGGAATCAAATATTCTTTATTCCTGGCCTCCTAGGTGCCTATCTGCTTTTTCTACTTTATTGCCTGCTTTTTCAGTGTTTTAAGGCACATACGAAAGCTAGACTAGGTGAGGTGAACTAGTTTTTTGTCCTCTTCATCCTCCACTCTTTTCTCCATGAAAAAGAATGTATGAGCTGCCATTTAATCACTCTTTAGCTTTCCCATGTGCCCTTTCCAATTCGTGAGCTCCATGACATATTTGGGATCAGCTTTTTACACCTATGGGGGATTTGCTTAATTTTGGTAAGCCTGCTTTATGCTAGATTTGGATGCTTACTCATGCATTAAATTTCTTGATGTATTCTATTTATTCAAAAGCCTATTTTATTACAATGTTGGTTATTGTACACTCAGTTAATATAATTTTGTGTTACAGCTCCATATTCAGTCTCTCTTGTGAGCAATTTTGCATGATCAATTGTTAATTGTTGTGAGTGAAATCAATCTATTACTGGCATGAATTTATACATGGTATCAAATCCATTGTAGGTTGCTACTCTCCTTCAAAAAAAAATTTGCAGGTTCGACATCAAAGACTGGGAGCCTTCTCCTGGCAGTCGGGACAAATTTTCTAAAGCTATGGATTCACAGAAAACTATCTTAACTCCCTTCAACTATTTTGAATGGAAGGTAGAGATGGAAATCCTGTTGAGAGAGAAATGCCTCTACAGGGTGAAAATGGCTATAGAAGCAGAGCCCAATGCTACTGTAGAGAAGATCAAATGGCACAATCGGAGAGATGAGGCCTATGGCCTCCTATGTCTCAGTATTTCCCGAGACCTCCTTTTCCATCTCGATGGATTAACTTCACTGGATCAAGTATGGGAGAAACTTCATGATCTCTTCGAAAAGACAGATGAGATGAGGGGACACCAGATCGAAAATGAGCTAATTTCCCTGAGTCCCAGTAGTTTTGAATCACTGCAGCTATATTTCTCCAAGTTCAAAGCGCTAGTCTTGCAGCTGAAGCAGTGTGGTATCAAAAAGAAAGATGATCAGCTCGTACTGGCCATCCTCTCGAAGCTAGGACCTGATTACTCAGTATTTGTTTCAACCTTCTATGCCACAAAACTCACAGCTCAAACCTGGAAGATGCCTAGCCTTGTAGATTTCATGGAATCTCTCACACAAGAACAGGACAAGCTGGTGATGATGGGCACCATCAAACCATCCAAAGACCAAGCACTGGTTGCTGGAGATTCAAAGGTGGATTCAAAAAGAAAAAAGAAAGATGAAAATCCACCTGAGCAAAAGAGAGACAAGAAACAGTCTCCAGAGGATCAACAAGGTCCCAATAAAAATACCCAAAAGAAGAAAAACAAAGGTGAAATGAACAAGTGCACATACTGTAATAAGGGAAATCATACTGAAAGCTCTTGTATGAAAAAGCAGATTGATATGCTGACCCAACTCCTGGAGAAGAATGGCATCTCCCTTCCAGAAAGCTCAAAGAAGAGAGAAGGAGGATCAAGTTCAGATGATAGAGAGAGAGTTCATGCATTGGTTGTTGGCACATCAAGCTCACCCAGTTTTATCATTGATTCTGGAGCTTCAAGACACATGGTTTCAACTAAGGAGGCCTTCTCCTCACTGGACAAGTCGAAAGGACCATCTATTGTACTGGGAGATGACTCTCTCACTGAAATTTTGGGCAAAGGGAGGATTAATCTTGATCATGGTCAGTTCAACAATGTGTTGTATGTGCATGGCCTCACCTCCAACCTTCTATCAGTGTATCAGATGAATCACACCGGGTCTCCTAAGAAAGTCATATTCTCCCCTGATGAAGTTGAGATCACAGAAATATCAAGTGGTAGAGTCATTGCAAAAGGAGTTGCAAATCATGCTCAAAAGGTATACATGTTCTCACACTTCCTACCTTACTCAAACCCCTCTACTCTTCTGATTCATGCTAATGAAGCTAGCAAGATATGGCATGAAATATTTGGCCATCTAAATTACAAGTATCTGTCTGATCTTAGTGAGAAAGAAATGGTCATAGGGTTTCCCAAGATAAAATTTTCCAAAGGAGTCTGCAAAGGTTGTATCCTAGGAAAACACCCAGAGCACAAATTTGAGAGAGCTAGTCATGAGAGAACCTCTGCACCCATCGAGCTGATTCACAGTGATGTTGCTGGCCCATTCCTTAATATGTCTATGAGTCAGGCCAAATATGCATTGACCTTTATTGATGACTTTTCCAGGTATTGTTGGGTTTACTTCCTGAAACACAAGTCTGAAGTTTTTGGCCTATTCAAAGTCTTTACGGATTTGGTTGAGAACCAGTCTGGGAGGAAACTCAAGGTCCTCAGATGTGAAAATGGTGGTGAGTATGTCAAGTCTAAGTTTATTAACTATTGTGCAGATGCAGTTATTCAGATGCAGCATTCTATCCCCTACATACCACAGCAAAATGGTGTTACT
>LPNX010732177.1:644975-668046 GCA_001517045.1 Pseudotsuga menziesii | reverse complement strand
TTGTTGAACATGCTGATTCTGATTTGTCTGATGGAGATGAGTTTATTGCAGACCCAAACAGCCCCACAAGGCCAAAATGGGCAGCCAAGACACTACATGTAGCAGGAGAGCTAGCTGGGGATCCCAATGACCCAAGGAGGACTAGATCACAATTTGAGAGTGGTCTGTGCATGAAGGACCCTATCTTTGCTGAAAAATGCTATTTGATGGTGGATTCTGATCCTCAAACATATGAAGAAGCAGCAGGAGATCCAAGATGGCAAGCTGCCATGAAGGAGAAGTTAAACTCGCTACAGAAGAGCAACACATGGGAGCTAGTGGATCTTCCTCCAGGAAGAAAGTTAGTCCAGTGTAAGTGGTTCTATAAGACCAAATTTGCTGCTGATGGTTCACCACTGAAGTACAAGGCTATATTGGTAGCTAAAGGCTACTCACAGGTTCATGGCATCGATTACAATGAGACCTTTTCCCCAGTGGCAAAGATGGATTCCATCAAGCTAGCTCTAGCCATTGCAGCCTCAAGGCAATGGGAGGTACATCATATGGATGTAAAGTGTGCCTTCCTAAATGGATATCTCACTAAGGAGATATATATGCAGCAGCCTCAAGGTTTTTCTACTAACCCTTCTCTTGTGTGCAGGTTGAGAAAGTCATTGTATGGGCTAAAGCAAGCCCCTAGGGCTTGGTATGCCGAGATCGATAGCTTCTTGCTATCACTGAATTTTGTTCGGTGAAAATCAGATCCAAATGTATATTTGAAGTTATTTAATGGTTCATTAATGATCATTGTGTTATATGTTGATGACCTCCTCATTACAGGAAGCTCACAGGCTGAGACTGCTTCCTTGAAGAGTGCTATGAACCAAGCCTTCTCCATGACAGATTTGGGGATCTTAAGTCAATTTCTGGGGCTTGAGATTGCTCAAACCAAAGCTGGAATCAAGGTGCACCAGTCCAAGTATGCCTTGGATTTGCTGATCAAATTCAGAATGCAAGATTGCAAAGCAAGCAAAACTCCTTTCCTTTCAGGAGTGAAGCTGGAAGAAGATGATTCTCCACCGATGGTAAACAATACACTGTATAGGAAATTGATTGGATGTTTATTGTATCTGACACATACTCGGCCTGATCTTTGTTATGCAGTAAGTGTGGCTTCTAGATACATGGATCAGCCTCATGAGATCCATTGGAAAGCAGCCAAAAGGATCCTTCACTTTGTTCAGGGAACAAGGACACATGGGATCTTCTATAAAGCAAAATCTGATCTTGATTTGATTAGATTTACTGACAGTGATTGGGCATGTCACATACCCCAATTTTGTAAAATTATGTAATTTGTTTTATTATATTTCTGAGACATTATGTTAAAATTAATCCTAAGTAGGGATTGATGACTCAGCAGAGTCAACAATAATGGAGTGTAATTCAGAATATTTTATTATTAATAAATAAATTATGGAGACAACAGCATGGGAGAGCTGTTAAAAAGAGGTTACTGGTCAAACTGGTGGATGGAACTAGGTGGCAGGAAAAAGATAAGTGGCAGCATCCTCAAACACTTCCTAAGTTGCAGGTGGCAACTTCCCTATATTTGGGGTCATGATTCCCCAAGAAAGTGGAATCAGAGCAGGTGGCTCATTAAATGACAGTTAACCCAAAAAAACCTAGGCAATCTTTTAAAAGTACTCAATGAAGAGAGCTGAGGCTGCTCAGATTTTATTCCAGAGAGAATTCATTCAGGTGAATGTTATTCAGGAATTTCATTGAGGAAAGAAGGAAAACAGTAAGGAAGTGTTTTGAGTGGATTGATGCAGTAACTTGATTTTATTTTACAGCTTTAGCTAGAAGAACTTGCTGATAAGTTCTGTATTCATACTGAGTTTGAGGACTGGTATCTAACATTCCTGCACCTAGTTCCAGCCAGGGAGACCAGAGCAAGCTCGGGGATCCTGAGAAGTCGCTATCTGAGTGCTCTCCAGGAGTTGGTAGGGAGGAACGACCTCCCATTGCTGTTGTTGTCCACAGCTTAAACAGGTTCTGTCATTTATTTCTTTATGTTTACTGAATATGAATGGATGCATGTTTGTTTTATATGTCTGAGTAGTTAGTAGTTTCAGTAAAGTTAGTATCTCATAATATCTGTAGTTAAACCTGTTATTAGTTACTGTGTTTTTCCACATCTGGTATCACCAGACCGTACTCCAGCACGGTATCTCAGTATTATGAAGTAATATCCTTCTGAACTGAGTTTCCTATTTAGTTACTTTCAGTAACCACTAGTGTTTCACCAATTTATAAGTTACTGTATCTTTGTTTTTCAATAAAAGCTACTGTACAGTATAGAAAGCAGAAGTTAGATTAGAATTCATATTGTTTACTATATAGTTTCCTTCTTTGTTTTCGAATGATTTTATTTCTAGAATCTAACTCAAAGCAAGAACAAGTTACAGAGTTATTATTATTTCTTTTATTCAGATTATAAAATTGTTAATACTCGTACTTGCAGAAAATTTGGAAGGAGTAAACAAATGTAAATTTATTCAATAATCAAGCAAGCTAGCTATAACTGTAATATTTTATTAATATTATAGTTCCTTCACTTTTTCTTTATTTTCAATTTCTAACATTACTTACAATGATAACTTTATGTTTTATGGATTTAAAATGCATGCTATTATATATATATATGGAAAATAGGTTATAAGAAGTGTTAAATAATTCATTTCATTTATTTTCAAAAGTAAATAATAATTTAACCAATAGAATAAATCTCATCAGAACCTTTTTGGTAACTACATATCAGTACAGGAAATTTAAATAGCATATTGCTATTTTTTGTACGCTGTAAAATAACCAAAGTTACACATAGGGAGAACTTAGTACTCAAATAAAGACAGGACTATTATTATGCATTAGTAAGTAATATTGTTAAAATAATATTATACTTTATATTATCCAACCAGAGTATAACCCAGGTACTTAACCTGACTGCAACTTTGTTTTAATAAAATAACTCAGTTGCATAATTAACAAATAAGGGTAAATAACAGAACATTAGACTGCTCGTACATCAAGCCTAATCAATAGAGTATTAATCTTTTATTTACCCATAGGTACAACAGAGGTAGTATTATTATACTTAATATCAAGTTAAGAAATAGTATTGTTCTCAAACAGTAAAAATCAGGGTTTAACCCTATATTATCCTGTTTTTATAAATAAATAATAAATATCAAAATAAGACAACAATTGATTTACAACCGCATCATAAAATTATAGTTAAGGTTGTTCAAAGCCTGTATATTATTTATTTCTTACACAGATTGTAAACTAAGAGTAAAGGTATTAATACAAACTGTAAAAAAAAAAGACATTATATTATTTTGTTACGGCCGCTTTTAAATTTACATGGTAAGGCTATCTTAAGCCTGCAAATTTATTATCCTATACAGTTCACAGATTGAAGACACATGCTGCAATATAATCTAAAAATTTGAAACAAACTGTATGTTATGTTTATCGTAAAACGATGGGTAAAAACCCTGAATCTTTTAAGTACAGTCAAAACAAAAATTTGAGGTCGTAACCTCGTTCACAGTCAATCATACAACCAAGTATATCTGTTACTTTTACACACAGAACTTAAATGCAGAAAGGAAATTGACATTTAAAACCTCGGCCTAAGCCGTAACACCCCCACATCACTTGAAGGGTTATCTTCCATTAATTCTTAACCAGCAGTCTTAAGACCAGAACGAAGAAGTAAGGGTTTCAGGCTTCTCAATCCAACCCACGAAATATCCAACTGAAAACCATAAGGAGGACCAGCCATGGTGTAACCAGGATTACCAGGTGTGCTACTCGCTTTCCTAGTTTTTCTCACCATCAGCCGCGCCTTGAAGCTGTGAAAGCCTACATTTACAGGAAATTAAAAACCTACATGAGAATGCTGTAAACTATAAAAAGAAGAACAACCGTTGGCAATTATTTTACCACAGCTAACAGTGTAGGAAGGTAGTACCGGTGAGGAGATAAAGGAAGATTCCTCACAAACTTGCTCAGAGTTCAAAGGCGAAAATAATAACAAACAAAAACCCCGGAGGAAGGCTTATAGCTTTGGCAAGGGTACTGTTCAGTATAGTAAGGGAACGTGTAGTGGAGGGACGAAGACTGAGCTTCAATATACCAGTATGGAGCGAGCTATGTGGAGGAGATTTACAGAGAAGAGGCTACACAGAAATGTTCAACACAGTCGCAGAGCGACCAGCGCCAAGGGAGACGGAGCGAATGAGGTTAGGGTTAACATTTCTACGTTTATATTCACAAAGAGCTTGGCTGAGATAGTGCCACGACATCAGTTTAATTATCATTTCAATGTGGGTTTGAGTCTATAGTCCACCAAACAATTTTCGACGAAGGAATGATTTCTTTTCAATCATTAGCTGGATCAAGGTTTATCCAAAGTTGTGGAGAGATTTTATTTTCCTCGACCAACGCTGCATGCAAATCATCGTATTCATTATTCCTCCACACTATTATGTCCACCCTTGGAAATCTTAATAAAACCAATTATCAACATCATAGTAATGATAAGTTCGATGATTGTTAAATATTCGATTTTGAATATTATCATTGTTATTATAGTTAAATACTAGCGAGGATAATATAGTATGTATAGTTTTTATAGAAATAACTTTGGCGCAAATTTTAATGTAAACTTTTTATTATATTATATATTGCTCAAGTTCTTTTTTAAGAAAATCAAAGAATCATAATGTAAAGACCTGAGATGATGGTTAGGGCAATTTATAAAATCTTTTGGGTTATGGTATAGTGTTGCCAATAGCCTTGGGAATCATCCCTTGTTTAAAGCCATAACTCTTAATAGTATAAAAATCCCCTTAAAAATGAGTAGTCCTATATTTAATTCTAAGCTCAGGGCTAGGATAAATGTTGGAGAATTATTTATTGACTGCTAATATTTTTTTAGCTAAAGTTTCCTTGTTTGCTAGCTTAGTATTATGTTCACAAAAGAAAGGTATGATGGCAGAAGGTTGGGTTTATATCCTTTTCAATTTATAATCTTTAAATGATTTTTTTTATTAAAATAGCATCCATTGTGCAAGTAACTTAAGACTAGGAGGTAGTAATTTATCATGTGGAGACAAGGTTTTTAATTAATAATATCCTCAGTAATAAGTATGGGTTTTACAAGGCTAGGCCAAACCCTTACAGTAATTTAGGAATCCCTTTATCAGTTCTACTTGACTTGAAAAGCTTGTTTACAGTTACATTCTTAATATAGAATTGATAATTCTGTTTCTCCACTTCATTTTTTCTAAAAGAGTTCACTAAGATACATTTGTATATTTTACAACTGTAATAAAATAAAGAAGATGACAGAGCATTAGGAATATAAATTACTGTTGCTAGGAAGAATCCAGTTTGATTATACCTTAACACAAGTTGACATGATATTGTCTCTTACTTTCTTTCGAGCTTTTACTCTTACGAGGAACTTTTAGTAAATACTCTAGAATTACAAATGCTGCACCACAACCTCTTACCTGTACATCTGTATGAAAGGTAGAAACCGTTGCGTTAGCTGTAAAGCTAAGTAATCCCAGTTATGCATAATAGTTCACCTTATGGCCACAAAAGGAATAAAAGTCAGTAAGCGGTAGATATGTTCAATAACTAAACTTATGAACTGATAAAGTCAATAGCAAGCTGTTAACACATAACTAATTAATATTAGTTAATCTGTTTAACTATAATGTTTTGTAGATTTAAAAATATTAAATTTTTCAAAAAATTTGGGGTTCTAACAGGGCAGGTGATAGCACAGACAGAAAGTCCACTTCAGGATATGTGTTCATGCTTGCAGAAGGGCCAATCAGCTGGTCAAGCAATAAATAGAGTTCCATTGCACTCTCATCTACAGAAGCTGAGTACAGAGGAGTTGTTAATGCAGCAACTCAATGTTTATGGTTGCAGGGATTACTTGGAGAGTGTGGCTTCGAACCTAAGTACTCCACTACCATCTACTGTGATAACCAGAGTACCATTCGAATATGCAAAGATCCAGTTCAGAAGTAGAGAACCAGACACATTGAGATTCACATGCACTACATCAGAGAGCGTGTGCATGATGACACCATTCACCTACTCTTCTGTTCATCTTCAGAACAAGTAGCTGATATCTTCACCAAACCATTTTGTGAGAAGACCTTCAGCAATCTCAAATCACTGCTGGGGATTACTGATCATGCTGTGAAAGCATGAGTGGAGACAAGATTCTACAATTTTGTTTTATGATCCATGTTTAAGGGAGGATTTTCCCAAGTTGGTTTTGCCTCTTTCCTTGTTTAAATGGACTTGCAGTATGTAAAAGGGTGACTAAGCCTTGTTGCTAGGCCCTATATTTTTGATATATTACTCATAAAGTCAGGCTTAAGGGGGGGTTTTAGAATAATCAACCCATAGTTTACCCACTTAGACATTAATTCATTTATTTTTGTCTTATTTTCCTAGTTCATGTGTCCCACCTTGTGCAAGTTGCTATTTGCCTATCCATAGAGGTCAAACTTGCCATATTTGACTCATGTAGCACTTGGGAAAGCATTAGGAATCAAATCTTCTTTATTCCTGGCCTCCTAGGTGCCTATTTTCTTTTTATGCTTTATTGCCTGCTTTTTCAGTGTTTTAAGGCACATAGGATAGCTAGACTAGGTGAGGTGAACTAGTTTTTTGTCCTCTTCATCCTCCACTCTTTTCTCCATGCAAAAGCATGTATGAGCTGCCATTTCATCACTCTTTAGCTTTCCCATGTGCCCTTGCCAATTCGTGAGCTCCATGACAGATTTGGGATCAGCTTTTTACACCTATGGGGGATTTGCTTAATTTTGGTAAGCCTGTTTTATGCTAGATTTGGATGCTTCCTCATGCATTCGATTTCTTGATGTATTCTATTTATTCAGAAGCCTATGTTATTATAGGTTTCGCTATTGTACACTCAGTTAATATAATTTTGTGTTACAGCTCCATATTCAGTCTCTCTTGTGAGCAATTTTGCATGATCAATTGTTAATTGTTGTGAGTGAAATCAATCTATTGCTGGCCTGAATTTATACAAAGAAAACCTCCTCCACTCTATTTTTTATTTCCTGATTTAACACAAATCACATGAAAAAGAGCATATGCAGATTGAAAAGGTAACAAACTAGAACTCAAGCAAAAAAGTGTAATTGTAAACTATATACCTCTAGATTTGGTAAAAAATTCATATCATGGGAAAACATAAACCTTTTTCAATGAAACAAAAAGCATTTCCAACCGAAAACAATTCTCCGGAGCTAATGGAACACCCCTCTTAGCCCAAAATTTGCATAAAAATATTAAAAACAATTTTTTTTTGCATGTGGCAACATCATTTCTAGATCTTGATCACTAATGGAACTAGAGCTTTATAAGAGTGTTGATACCATGTTTGAATAACATATTATATTTCCAAAATATCAAATACCTTGAGCAACCGCTTTGACAAACATATCACATATCAACACAATGATGTTTTTATGTAATAAAAATACTCAAAGAGGTAAATAGTCCATGACCCCAACCAAATATCTACTTGAGGCAATATTATTATGAAAAAATAAAAAGAGTGTTACAATGAGTTCCTCATAATCGATCAACTAGAAAATGAACCTCCATTCTCTTCAAATAGAGATCATGGATCAAAGGTTGTTAATATTGAGGTGAGAATGGACCGTCATATCACTCTATGTGTAAAAAATATCGTGACTATTAGATTACGTAAATACAAATTCATACAAATGCACACTAAAGAAACATGTTTTATCTGATGATACATTTTAACAAGTTGATATTTTTTAGTAAGGCTCGCACCCATGAAGCTTTGAAGCAATTCAACCTTACAGAAGGAGTGCCTTAATAGTACACTCATTCCCTATTTATTCTACACCCTGTAGGATATAACAATTTGAACTTAACTAACTCCTAATTTTTTAAATATCCTATCAAATCCCACCCTCAACTTCCTAAAAAAAGTTTCATTCTTAAAAATCATCTCTAAAGATATTTGAGTTTCGTCCCTCCAACATCTAAGTGAAGAAAGCACCCACCTCTCTAAATTAATCAATGTTTCTAATGGATATCTTATTTCCCAAATCAACAAATCCGTTTATTATATTCTCCTATCAAAATCTAAAACCAAAACTACCCACTCCACTTCTCCATCCTAAGCTCAAATTTCT
This sequence comes from Pseudotsuga menziesii, assembly GCA_001517045.1. Classification (NCBI taxonomy): domain Eukaryota; kingdom Viridiplantae; phylum Streptophyta; class Pinopsida; order Pinales; family Pinaceae; genus Pseudotsuga; species Pseudotsuga menziesii. Next base: position 659,767 of record LPNX010732177.1, on the reverse strand, counting down.
CTTCCTTACATTTAAGGTACTAACCATATGTTTAATATATAATCCAAATGAATACTAAACCCTTATTTAAGCCTCATGAGATGCTCAAAAAATCATTCAAAGGTATCAAATATAAGACAACCCACTCCATTTTCAAAGTGTTTAGCAAATTCCCTATTCCTATGGAAACTCTGACATTGGCCAAATCAACTAATCTAACAAAACCCATCATAAAAAAAACATATTTGATATCATTCTCAATCACTTGAATAAATCAACAATTGTCGAACACTTTAATAGCACTTAGCATCTCATCATTTTTTGCTCACATGAAAGTACTAGCATTGCCGTAGTATTTTCTCCTTATTATTCAACCTACATTGACATAAGTGCCCTAGAAAATGAAAACATCATAATGATTTAATAGAAAATATGGGTAGAACTTAGCCACTCCTATAATCCCATTATTCATCATCTTTGTACTTAATATACTTCATTAAGTTATTGTTCTTTGTGGTTATCTTTTACCTTTGTCTTCTATTTATTTCCAAACCACATAACCCTTATTTTCCTAATTTATATTTTGTTAAGTTTTCTTAATTTATTAGATGATACCTTAAAACAATTTTCACTAGTAGGATCAGTGAAAGAAAAACAAGCACAGAAACACAAAGAACACAAATATTTTCATTGGGAGAACTACAAGGGAGAAAACCCCGCAAAACTTCCTCAGTATAGAACTCAACCAGAGTAGCATAAAACCCAGAAAAGTGTTTATCTATTCTTTCTGGTGCACTTGTTCTTCTCTCTCTTGCAAAATTGCTAGAGTGAGTGTGTGCAAATGAGGGGATCACCTCCCTATTTATATTTGTCACTTGACTTGAATTAGGATCTAACAGGTTCGAGTTGTCTAACTGACTGAACTGACTTGTCGAGCAATACATCAAAATCAACATTTATTATAATGACACTTGGGTAATATTGGCTCGACTTACATCGAGATGTTTACATTAATTCTTTCAATAAATCTTACATGACCAAACCCATCTCCTGATGGAGGAATAAAAATAATATATATGGAATAGCTTTTGAATTTATAATACTTTAACACTCCCTCTTAACTAGGATGGTATTCAACCAAGGTAGCAACTACTACCTAAAATGTACATCTGAATTGTGAGTCTCTATATGTCATAGGAAGTTGTGGAACACCATCATGCATCTTCATCATCGATCTCAACTGAATCATCTTCTGCAACCTCAGTATGTAAATACCAAATCATATTCTTTGTGTACTGGATCATCTGTTGTCACATCAATATGTGGATACTGAATCGTCTTCTACAACATCAGGATGTGGATATTGAATCATCTTTTCTGTATGTTGGATACTGAATCATTTTTTTCCAACATCAGTATGTAGATACTGAAACATCATCTGCAATATCAATATGTAAATACCGAGACATCATCTACAACATCAGTATATAAATACTAAAACATCAATTGCAATACCAGTATGTAAATATTGAAACATCAATCAATAACAACATCATTAGCATGTTTGTGCTAAAAACAGCATCATCAATAAATGCTAGATCATCATCTGCATCACCAGCATAGAGATGTTGAAACATCATCATCATCATCAACATAAGAATGTTGAAACAACATCATCATCATTAGTATATAAATATTGAAACAAACTCATCAACATACACCATAACAATCATCAGTATGAAAATACTAAACCTGCTACATCAGTATGGGAAAATTGAAACTATCTTAGCAATCATCTGAAAATCATCAATATGAAAATACTGAACCTGCTACAATAGTATAGGGATATTGAAAATATCTCAGCAATCATCTCAATAAACGTTAGTATAACAATATTGAGACCACATATTTCCCACTAACTATCTCAGAGCAGTATCTTGGTGAGTTCTCTGGTAGATCCATCCAAGCATTTTGTCTCAATTACTAACCCTTTCGAGTCAACAATCCTCGTTAGATAGATGGATCTTCTTGGGGACCAACAAGTCTTATTTTGGCTTACTAACCCAGTTAGGTTAAACCGTTCTAGACAGACATACTAATACCCCTAGGATCAACATGCCTCTTCTGACTTACTAACCCTTTCAGTTCAACAAGCCTAGCAAGACTTACCCTACTCTAGGATGAGCTAACACCGCTGGATCCTTCTACCATCTATTGTCACTCCATCTCTCTCTCAAGAGGTCCATTCATATTATAATAAGATTGTATCGAAATTATTCAAACTTTACACGAGAAAGAGGATTAGCCAACACATCTACCACTTATTCCTTTGTATGAACATACTTGAGATTTACAACTCCCTTCTGAACCATATCCCAAATGTAATGATATCTAACATTGATATGTTTTGTCTTTTCATGAAATATCAGGTTCATTTTCATCTTGATATAACTCTGATTATCACAAAGGATATCTGATAGCACCTATCTCTGCATCAAATAAACATGCCAACATGCCAACATCTTGCGAAGCCATACTGGTTCTCTACAAGTTGAACATGTTGCAATTTATTCAGCTTATGTCGTGTTAAGTGCAATACTGGTCTGCTGTCTACTAAACCATGAGATCATGCCTGATCCCAAACTAAAACAACATCTTGAAGTGCTCTTTCTATCTTTATCAATTCCTCCCCAATTTGAATTTGTAATTCCATGTAATCATGTCTCACCATTTGATGCATATCTGAGACGATAATCTAAATTTCCCTTTAGATACCTCATAACATTTTTTGCTTCAACTAGGTGAATATGTTTGGGAGTCACCATATATTGACTTAAAGTGTTTACAAAAAAACATATATCTGGTCTTGTATTGGTTAAGTACATCAGAGAACCAGTAATATGTTTGTATAAGGTGACATCTACTGCTTCTGAAGTATCATCATTCAATAGCTTCAAATTTGTTGTCATTGGAGTAGTCAAAGCCTAGCAATCTGTCATTCCAAATATCTTTAAGATTTATACTGCATATTTTCCTTGGTTTAGGTAAATCTCATCTAGATAGTACCATACTTGAGGACCTATAAAATAATGCATCATTCCAAGTTCTTTCATCTCAAATTCTATAGCGAGCCTCTTCTTACATTCGTTGATGGGCTTATCTTCACCTGTCAAGAATAGGTCATCTACATATAGTAGTAATATCATAAGTCCATCACCCTCAACTTTGTAGTAGAGGTTGGAATATGCTTTACTTTTGGTAAATCCTAAGCTCATTATGAATTCATCAATTCTTCCATACCATGCTCTTGGTGCTTTCTTTAACCCATACAATTCCTTCTCGAGTTTACATACATGAGTTTCTCTATCATTAGTCTTGAAATATTGTGGTTGTTTGATATATACTTCTTCTTCTATCAAGTTATTTAGAAATATTGCCTTTGCATCCATATGATGTAACTTCCACTTGATATTGGATGTCAAGGAAAGGATGATTCTGATTGAGGTGTGCCTAGCTGCTGGTGCAAAGGTCTCCTCAAAGTCAATTCCTTCCTTCTGGGAGAATCCAAGAGCTATGAATATTGCCTTGTACTTCTCTATACTACCATCTGCTGAGTGCTTAGTTTTGAATATCCATTTCAAGAATACCACTGACTTGTCTTTTGGGATTGCTACTATTTCCCATACATCATTCTTTCTAATGGATCGGTAATCCTCAACCATTGCATCAACCCACTCCTTCTGCTTTGTTGCTTCTTCAAAATATGTTGGTTCTTTATCAACGAGATCACACATTAAAGATACATAACTAGGGTATGTACGTCTTTGGATTCTTTCTTTCTCTGATGGTTCCTTTTCGGACACCATGTCTTTTTTCTTCTTCTATTACTTCATCAGCCCTGGAGGGTCTTCTCTTTCGTGAGATCATTTCACTAGGAAATTCTTTAGGTCTTTGATATTTCTTCATATCATGATCCTCGGGCATCTTATCTTCTTCTTTGTTCCTAACTGGTTTGGGACCTTCTGTAGCTTTGTAAGTTTCATGCTCCTCTTCATCTTCCTTGTCTTTCTTTTATTTTCTGAAGGTAGTATCTTTGTCAAAGGTAACATCTCTTCTTAATTCAATTTGATGATATCCTGGGATATATATTTGACAATATTTTGATTGCTTGCTATATCCTACAAACAATCCCTTCTTTCCTGAAGGATCTAAATTTGACCTTTTCTTCTTAGGAATGTGTATGTATATTGGACAACCAAATATCTTCAGGTGACTTACTTCAATCTTTTTTTTGGTAAACATCTTTCTTGGAGTCTTATTCCAAAGCACACCATGGGAGATTCTATTATGTACATATAGTACTATTTTCGCTACTTCTTTCCATAGGTACATAGGTAGATATTGATCATGTATCATAACTTTCATAGCTTCCATGATAGATTTGTTCTTTCTTTATGTTGTACCATTTTTTTGTGGCTTATAGGGAATGGTGAGCTCCCTCTTAATCCCAGCTTCTTTGTAGTACTCATTAAATTCACTTGACGTGAACTCTCCTCCATTATTTGACCTCAATATCTTGATCCTCTTTTAGAGAGGTTTTCTACCAGGGCCTTGAACTCTTTGAACCTTTTAAACAATTCATCATTCTTTCTCAAGAAATATATCCAAGTCTTGCCAGAGTAATCATTAATAAAGGAAGCATAGTAAACATACCCACTTAATGAAGTAGTTCGCACTGGCTTGCATATATCTGAATGGATAATAACTAAGATCCCTTTTACTTTATTGTCATGCTTTGGATAAGGGTTCTTAGTATTCTTTACTTGTGCACATCCTTTGCACACTCCTACATGATCTATTTCAATCTATGGTAAACCAGTCACAACCTTGCTCACAATTGAAAATGATTTGAAGTGTATATGAGCAATACTTCCGTGTCATAGCTCACATGGGCTTATGGTACTAATCATTAATGTTGAATCTACATGTCTCTTTAAACTGTAGATTCCTCCTCCTTCAACTCTAATTACTACTGCATCATCTATGGTTTTTCATTTTGTCCATGTGAGAATTTCTCCATCCACAAAAGAAACTCTGAAGCCTTTCTTATCTAATGCTGAGATAGAAAGAAGGTTATTCTTTAGTCCTATGACATACAAGATGTCCTTCATTTTCGTGGACTTTTCAGAGACTAACTTATAGGAGGCTTCTCCCATCCCTTTGATGGGATATTGGTAATCATCTCCAAGCATTATTATGTGTGGGGACTCCTTTTGTATAAGACATGAGAGTGAGTCCTTATAACTTGTCATGTGCTTGGAGGCACCACTATCTACTAGCCAGGTGTCATTCCCTGGTGAGACTGAACCTGTGAGTGCAGAGATCAAGACATTATATTCTTCACATGATTTTTCATCCTCCTTATATTTCACTTCATCTTCTTGATCATTTTCTTCAACAACATGGGCTCTAAATCTTTTCTTCTTTTGACTCATTATTCTTTCATGAGATAGTTTATAGCAATGTGTCCCATCTTATGACAAGTGAAGCATTCATAATTTGAGAATTCTTTCTTCACCTTATTAAACCCTTATTTCTTTCTAGGAGGATGGCCATAACTCTTTCTCTTGTTCTTGCATTTTGTATGGACTTCTAAGGCCTGATCCTCATTTCCATTTAGATTTTCTTCTATAGATATTATTCTTTATTCTTCTTGAACACTTTCCTCCCATAACTTTTGGAACTTGGTTAGTCTTCTTCTTGAACAGATTCCTTGGATAAAGGATTCCCAATATCTTGGAAGACCATTCAAGGTGCTCATTACAACTTCTGCTTCTTCAACCATATCACCAATACATTCCAAATGCTCCTTAATTTGAGCTACTCTTGTAAAATAAAATTGCATGATTTTTTACTTTTGAGCCCTTACACTTTTGAGGTGATTCCTTAAGGTCATCTTTCTATTGATGTTTCTTCCTTCAAATAGGTCAGATAGAGAATCAAAAATTTCTTTTGGTGTCTCCCTTGAGGATAATTGAGGAATCTGTTGGGATGCAAAAATGTCCCTTTTTCATCCACTTTATCTTCCGCTATTCCTCACATTTCATCATCCCATTAAGCTTTTAGCATACCATTTCCATACATATATGTGGGTTTCACCTTATTATTTCCACTTTATTTATTTTTAGTATTATAAGTGAATTTATGATTAAATATTAGAAAATTAACATGTTTTTATTATAAGTGAATTTATGATTAAATATTAGAAAATTAACATGTTTTTCACTAATATCTCAAAGTATGGATGAGCTTTGTAATGTGTAGGAATATGTGAAGGATTAATTCAAAGAAAAGAATTCATGTATATCTCCTCCATCATTTCAAGGAGATAGTTGTGCAAAGAATATTCTAAGGAGAAGATCATGGAGATTTGGTTGAGAGACATGTGGAGAATTTGTGAAAGATATGTGGAGGATTTAAATGGATCATATCTTGTAATAATAGGAAAGTAGTTGAGTGGTTGAGTGAATAGTGGATCTCTCAATATGAGATGGTTATTTTCTTCATGTATAAAAGAGAGTGCTCTCTCTTCATTTCATAATAATTATTAAATGGGGTATTATCTTAGAATATTTTAGATCTTAGATTATCTTAGAGAATAGTAGATTGTAGAAGTTAGTCTTGACTTTGTAATATGGAGAAGGAAATTCTTAGCTTTTGTTTATAATCTTCGTTTGATGCTTCCATGATTTATGATTGATTCTTGTGATGTATATTTAAGATTGCTTTATTGTTAATGTGAGCTCACATGTGTTGTCGTGTTGCTCTTCATATGTTGTCTTTCTTTTATGCAATTTACTTTCAGCCGTGTGTTTCATCTTTCAGCATTAGATTAGCAATTGCTTGTTTCAGTTTAAGGGGGGTTAGATTAGATTAGTCTTAGTTTCACGAGGGGTTAGATTAGCTTAATTTCACTTTAGTCTTACATATACTTTGCAGGTGCTTCGTAAGCCTACGAACCTCGGATTGACAAATTAAATGGCTGGGAAATACTACAACGAAATTAAAATGACATTAATTCGGCCCAACATTTTGGTGCCGTTGCTGGGGAAGCATGATGGATTGAGATGTAGATTTCAATTACTGCAAGTGTGGCAGTGTAGATTTCAATTCATGCAAGTGTGGTAGTGTATATTTTGATTCCTGCAAGTGTGGTAGCGTAGATTTTGATTCCTGCAAGTGTGGTAGCGTAGATTTCAATACATGCAAGTGTGGTAGTGTAAATTTCAATTTTTGCAAGAGTGTTTAATTTTCGCAAGTGTGAAGAGTTATTTATTTATTTTTAGAGTGTTTTTTTTTACATAAATGGTTTGTTTTTATTTAAGATTTTCAAATTTCAGTTTTGGGTGCTGTAAGAATCCCTTTTTTAACATGGTTTAACAATGAGCATAAGTTTGGAACTACTCACTCATGCCTTGGAAAAAGCTGGATTTTCCTCTTCCCAGGAAGAGGAGGTCTTGGTAGCAATAAGAGATTTAACTACTTCTCCAGAATCAAATGAGGAATCATCATCCGAAAACTCCTGCACATGTGAAAGTGAACAAGTATTTGAACAGGAGATCGATGAAGATGAACATGATATCGAGGAGGACCACGAGGAGTTGCAACATGATCTGAGGAGTGAAAACTATGCGTACGAAAGCCCTATCGAATGATGGTTTCAAGCGAGAATGAGGTTAGAACAATTTAGTTTTTCTTTTTATTTAGTTAGATCACAGCCACAACAATTAAATTTGTTCATCTTTCTATATTTCCATTGTTCATTCATGCAATTGAAAGATAATATATTCTTATTACTGTTGCGTGTATGGCTACACTAGCTATTTGATTACACATAACTGTTTTCTAATTCCCAATTAGCATAGAGTAGGTAGGATTTTATTTCTAGTCTTTGCTTTCACCTAGAATAAGTATGCTCTCCTCCACGCTTTGTGCAATCGCGAGGATTAGAAAGTAGGATGTTTTCTAAAATTTTCAGGAATGAATAATTAATGTTTTACAACATGCTTAATTGATTTCATCTTTATTTTGCAATTCATTATCTCCATTTGCTAAAACCTTTTTCAATTGTTAAATAAAATAGTCTACAATTTCATTTTTAAACTGAACAAATGCTGAAATTATAATGCTGAAAAGAAGCTGCAACTCCAAGCTGAAACAATGCAAATCTATTACATTTTTTTTTTACATTTTGGCTTGTTAAAATTTGCTAAAACACAATCGGGAAAGTCCTATTTTTAGGGACCATAAGAGCTTAGTTTTAAAAATTGTTTCTATCCAAAGTATCCCTTTAAGTCTAGTTTCCAATCGAATTTGAATTCTTCAATTTGGTTCTAAAACAAAAAAGATATGGTCAAAATACTGACTGGGGGTGGAGTAGGCAGCTCAAGAACATAGTTGGGACAGTCACGTTTTGGAAGACCTAATGAATGAATTTTAAAAACATATTTCTACTGCATACTCTCCTATCAATCTAGTTTACAACACATTTTGAATCATTCAATTTCGATATCGTACGAAAGAGATATGCCCAAAATACTGACTACCTATCCTAAATATGTACTCTAAAAAACATGCTTTCTCAGTTGTTCATTGGAATATTTGACCCACCAATTCTTCTTGTATTCAAAACCTGTTTCTATTGGAGATACCTAGATGAATATATTTTCATCTCCAATTTGAATCACATCAATCCATATTTTAACGAAAAATTTGTACTCAAAATAGTGACCATTGGTCTTGGCTGAAACTCACAAACAACATTAGGATGCAGACTGTTATTTAGATTATATGACATACCATACCATAGAATTTTTAAAACCTATTTCTATTGGAAGTATCTCTATGAATCCACTTTCTTTTGGCTTTGGAATCATTCAAATTGGGCATCAAACAAAGAAGTTATTACCAAAACACTGTCAGGTAGTCTACGCCGGCCCAACATTTTGACGTCGTTGGAAAAAGTACAGAATTTGATTTAAGGATATCTTACAAAAAGTGAGCTATTTTTTCCTAAAATTTGGACAGGGAATGCATAACATCATGAATAATAACTGTGGCAAGTTTCAGCTCAGTCTAGTGCATGGTTTTCAAGAAAATGACCATCATCACCTACAGCCAATTCGCATTTTTTCTTAAAATCCGTGATGTGGGTTTGTCTAATTTTTGGTTTGGAGATACATTATAATGATAGTTATTTGTTTGAAAAAATTCAACCCAACCTAGTTTGTATTTTGTGAAATATTGGTTCAGGAAGTTCAGCTGCAACACATTTTTATTCATGTTCATCTACAAAAGTGCAGAAATTGAAATGGGCATATCTTTCAATTGGTAAGTTGGATTCTCATGATTTTTGGAAAGGAAGTGTATAATACCAAGATGAAAAATCTTGTAAATTTTCATCCCAATCCAATATATTTTTTTTTATAAAATGGCCATAATCACCTACAGCCAATTTGCATTTTTCTCGAAATTCGTAATGTGGGTTTGTCTAATTTTTGGTGTGGAGATGCATTAAAATGGTAGTTACTTGCTTGCAAATTTGTTTTTATTAAATTCACTTTGACAATAATCGTAGATGAAACCAGCACGAGAAACGGATAATTTTCTTTGCAGCTTATGTACCTCTTTCTGTATGATATGTTTTCTTTTACAAACTTCTCACAATTTTTATGCTAGGTTGCATGAGGACATGCAACCAAATCAGTTGGGGAGGGAGAACTATATTCAATAAATATTGACTAACGATTTTTTGTGCAGGATTTTGTACTAAAGTTTTTTTTCAGGTTTCAGAGACAGTCGCATTTTGTTGCTGAAGTGACTTTTCAAAGAAACACAAAAAATTTTAAAAACATGCTTTGATAGACAACCAGAAGGAGATGTTACTCATGACGTTTGCTGATAAACATCATAACATTGGTTGTTACATAGAAACCATCCATAAACTCATTTGCATCATGATTGTTTATCCATATTTCTCTTTCAAAGCACCTTCACCATCCATGTCTTGAAGTTCACTTTCCATCGCTTTATCTGTCGTGACTTCACACATGCCTATCTTTCTGAGTTGCATACATCCGTTTATCTTTTTTAGTTCATTTTTCTATTTCAGTTTGTCTTCTGAATAAAACCAGCTCCCTTTCCATGACTACATAGCCTTTCCATATCCACTGTTTGACTCTGAGATCTTTTCACTAATAGTCCTACCAATCGTTTTATACAAACTCGCGTTGACTGATGTGGGATTCCTTAAGGCCCACCTTTCAACAAGTCTTTGCCCATCGACCTCAGCAGCTTATCTGGGATATAGACTAGAGTTCATTATTGAGTACCTGGAGGCTTGCATGCCTTAATGGCAAATTCTCTTGTTGACAATCATGGGAATTCATGAATGTCCCTTGATCGTCAAATCTTGTAAGTGGCTCGACATCAGCACATCTATTCGCACTTCACAAGATTTACTTAGGTGCCTTGGCACTCATTGACATCACTGGTGAGTTTCCTCGCATTGGTTAACGGCATCCATCAATGGCCGGTAAGACAATGATTTCTCTTTATGCTCGACCTCGACACTTTTATTCGCATAACTAGAATTGTACCACTGGGTTTTGTATTGGGTGAAGACTATACATTCTTTTTCATGACTCCATCAGCAGTTACAGAAACATGACTTCAGATCTATGAGTATACCACAGTTCCACTTTTTTCCTTCCACATTTTCCATTATTTATCAGCAGCAGTTTAGATTCCTCCACTTCACATTACAGTAGTTCCAGCAGTTACAACCGCAGTAGCATTTACAGTTACATATTCTCCATGATTCAGCAGCAGCAGTTTTGATTCCTTTACTGCCCATGATCCAGCAGTTACAGCTGCTATAGCAGTGACACATTCCACGATCTAGCGGCATCAGCTACATTCCTATTGCATCGTTCATCTACTTTTTGGGTAAGTGGGGGTATGTTGTTTTCTAAACTTTAATCATGCAATTCCTTACATGCTAGAAATGAATAATTTGGAAAAATCCCTCACCATGCTCCATTTCTTTCATAGCCCATGCTAGGTTGCATGAGGACATGCAAACACATCAGTTGGGGAGGGGGAACTATATTCAATATATACTCACTACTATCATTCCATTATTTTCACCACCATCACCCATTTTTCATTGCATTTACCATTCATGAGCATTTCTTTTTCGACAAATCCTCTATTGCACTTTGCTTCATACACATTGATATACATATTGGCATGATTCTTAAAGAAAAGGCTTTCTTATGCACAATGATGCTTTCTATGCACATTAATAGCTTATCATTTTCAGTGAGTGTATGGTTAAATTATTATGCAGCTAGAAAATAGATGACTAAATGAATGTTGTTAACACAAGAACCAACATTCTTTACATTCATGGTTGTCACACAAGAACCAACCATAAGGAAAATGTCATTTGTTACTCATGCATTTCACATCAGGAAATGAATGTTGTTAACACAAGAACCAACATTCTTTATATTCATGGTTTTCACACAAGAACCAACCATAAGGAAATGCCATTTGTTGCTCATATATTTCACACTCCATAAATATTCATTGTTAAAAAGACATCATCAATAAAAGCCAAAGTTTAGATGCCAAAAGTTCTTGAGAACAGCCATACATGGTTGCATGAGGACATGCAACAAATTCAGTTGGGGAGTATGTTGGGATGCAGAAATGTCCCTTTTTCATCCACTTTATCTTCCGCTATTCCTCACATTTCATCGTCCCATTAACCTTTTAGCATACCATTTCCATACATATATGTGGGTTTCACCTTATTATTTCCACTTTATTTATTTTTAGTATTATAAGTGAATTTATGATTAAATATTAGAAAATTAACATGTTTTTCACTAATATCTCAAAGTATGGATGAGCTTTGTAATGTGTAGGAATATGTGAAGGATTAATTCAAAGAAAAGAATTCACGTATATCTCCTCCATCATTTCAAGGAGATAGTTATGAAAATAATATTCTAAGGAGAAGATCATGGAGATTTGGTTGAGAGACATGTGGAGAATTTGTGAAAGATATGTGGAGGATTTGAAAGGATCATATCTTGTAATAATAAGAAAGTAGTTGAGTGATTCAGTGAATAGTGGATCTCTCATTATGAGATGGTTATTTCCTTCATGTATAAAAGAGAGTGCTCTCTCTTCATTTCATAATAATTATTAAATGGGGTATTATCTTAGAATATTTTAGATCTTAGATTATCTTAGAGAATAGTAGATTGTAGAAATTAGTCTTGACTTTGTAATATGGAGAAAGGAATTCTTAGCTTTTGTTCATAATCTTGGTTTGATGCTTTCATGATTTATGATTGATTCTTGTGATGTAATTTAAGATTGATTTATTGTTAATGTGAGCTCACATGTGTTGTCTTGTTGCTCTTCATATGTTGTCTTTCTTTTATGCAATTTACTTTCAGCCATGTGTTTCATCTTCCAGCATTAGATTAGCAATTGCTTGTTTCAGTTTAAGGGGGGTTAGATTAGATTAGTTTTGGTTTCATGGGGGGTTAGATTAGCTTAATTTCACTTCAGTCTTGCATATACTTTGCAGGTGCTTCATAAGCCTACGAACCTCGGATTGACAAATTAAATGGATATGCAAATACTACAACGAAATTAAAATGACATTAATTCAGCCCAGCAGAATCAAGTTATAATTAATGGATTCAACTATGATCCTTTTAGCCTTGATCACATCCTTCTTATATTTGAACTTAACTTCAGCTTCTTCTAGTTCTGCAACTTCCTCCTGCATAAATCCTTCAAGATCATTGTCTTCTAGGATGAGCATGATCAGATACTTGCATGCTTTGAATTTTTCATCCCCTTTAAGATTCTCATCTAGCTCGGTATTTTTTGTCATCTTAACATAATGAGAAGTTCAAATCGAATTAGGATTAGTACTTACTTGATGAATATAAGTTCTGAATGACTTAGGGTTTGATGCATAAACCCTATTTTTAGTTGGGATCACTAGTAGGGTTGAGTGTTGGAAAAGATGTGGGTGATTCCATGAAGATGGGTAACACTTTTTGGCCAAATTTGGCGATGAAAACCTGATTTTTTACTCATGTGCTAGATAGAAGCCCTCAAAACGCATATATGCCATGTGAATTTTGACTTGCAGTAAAAAAACAAATTGTAGAATATTATGTTGGCTTCATAATGATATTTTTTTTAAAATATTCTGATGTCATTTAATGTGTGAATTTTTGCATTTAACGAACTGTGTGACCTTAAAAATTTGAAAAAGCTAATAAGTGGCTCATGTCCACGTAGAGTAATTCAATCTTGAATTAATAATTTTAAAAAAATAAATATATGAGCATTATCTAAATAAAATGCGGTGTGATGTGCATATTTTTTTATTAATTTTTTTCGCATTATACAATTATTTATTATTTTTCGAAAGTGACCACATTCGATTTCAGCATCGTTTTAAACACATATTTGTCCACGTAAAGGAATTTTTTCTATTTTTTCAAAAATTGAAAAACCAAAGATACCCTTTTGAAGAGGACATGTCGATATGTGATGTGAGCATTTTTCAGAATTTTTTGGCTGTGTATTTTTAACTCTGCGGATTTTTCTTTGAGCTGCTTCAAAGTTGCAGTGTGGTTTTCTAAGTATAAGTTTTAGAAGTAATTAAAAAATAAATTTCATATGAATTCCAAAATGCGTGTATGATACCTCAATGGATAGAAGATTTGTTGGTGAATTTATCGGTATCAACTCCGCTCAGTTATGTGCTAGGAATGGCAGGGTTTACACCTCCGTAAGGCACAAGAAATTTTTCATGTGTTTGAATGTGGGCTAAGTCTGTTTTCTTAAGCCCTCGACCGAGGTATTTAAATACCTCGGTCAAGGTATTAACAAACCCTCGACCGAGGGTTTGTAAATCCCTCAACCGAGGGTTTGTTAAACCCTCAGTCGAGGTATTAGCTCGGTCGAGGTCCTAGTACACTATCTGGTCTAATTATTTTTCTTTGGGTAAATATGGGATTTTAAAAAAATCCTCTACATTCAAATCATTTGACTCAAGCATAGGTCCTACATTCTGTTGCATTCAATATTCTTTCCTGATCTCCGGTGGTGATGCTAGGTTAGAGTTTCATTGATCGTACTTACATCTCCAAGTATTCTTGCGGTTAATCCTATGATTAAAAATGCCACATAATTATCTTCTTTGTTGGGGCTCTGTTCCACATAGATTAGTCCTTTATATAACTTCTTTCAAGGTCTTTGGCAATTTCCAGAGGCATAAGGGAATGTCCATATCTAGTTAATTCACCTGTTACAGTGCAGGTTCTAGCACCATTTTTTTTAACATGGCATCGACATTCATCAAAGGAAGTGAGTAGTAATCATTAACATAGGTTTTGAAATTCATAGTAGCTTGCATGATCTATATTTATGTGAATAGTATTCATTAACGTATGTTTTTTCAATTCACAATCGATATTTATCAGCCTTTGGTGGCAAACACAGTTTCCTTCCTCTGATTTGTGTCATTTTCTTTCGATGATCTACTCTAGATAATAATTCAAGAACATTTTCTTCTTCCGTGCATATATTTATCTTTATTTGATTATTTGATCTCTTTGGTAGAGGTTATAACCTTGCATTATGTCTATTCAAGGGCTTTATTTTCTTCTTTAGAATGGAATTCTGATGCAAAGAAGTGTTTGGAACTACCA
>LPNX010732177.1:603913-644911 GCA_001517045.1 Pseudotsuga menziesii | reverse complement strand
AAGTGGCCAAAGCATCAAATACACATTGGGTTAAAGTTTCATAACTTGTCTATACTCTATGATCACAACCATCCATCTTTCATTCTAAGTCTACAATTCCTATTTCAAAACACTAATTTTAATCAATTTATATTTATTCATAGTTAATTATAAACAAACCAAATGGAAAAGTGAAATACATGAATGTGAAAGGATAATAAAGTGAATGATAAATAAGAAAGGATGCACTATGAGCATATCCAATTTAGAAATTGTGCTTCCATAAAATAATTTATGGTATTAATATTAATAGCAATAACAACTTGAGCCTATCTAATATAGAAATTGTGATTCCATAAAATAATTTATGTTATTAATATTAATAACGATAACTACTCATAACAAACCCGAATTTTTTTTATAAATGATTCAAAATACATTCTTAATTAAAAAAAATCAAAACTAAAAAAATCAAATAAATAAATAAATAATTAGATAATTGACGTAGCTAAACTATATGCTAACATATTTACATGAAATAAAAGCTACTGCAAAACTTTAATTTTTTCTAAACTTCCAAGCTAATAAATCGGTACATAAATTATTTTGGATTAATAATAATTCATAAAAATCATTGACCAATTTTAATTATAATAAATTCATAAAAGAAAACCTTTAATAATATTTTATCAAATCTTTTTGGTTTAACGTGTCAGCCCGCATCGATTTCGCCGATTTCATGCTCGATTACAATCGACCTGTCATACTACGAAATTTCTTTATTAAGCGCCACATCATTCGCCACTCCAGTTTCTATGATTTTCTCATGTGTAAATATACTCAGATTAGACGCCCAAATTCCTTCACAGTACTAATTAACTCTTTGAGAACACGTTTCACGCGAGAAATCCCGTCAAGGACATACACACAAACGCCACCGGTTGTTCTAATCGATCATCTGAACCCATTGTCGCATGCCATATAATGGATAGCATTCATGGGTATTCATGTTCAATTGATGGCACTGTCGACTTTCTTCGTGGTTATATATACAGTCTATATACTCTTAGATATCTTCATGGTTATATATACATATAGTCTATATATTCTCAGATATCTCACTGAAGGATATTCAGCAGCGGAGCCGAAGTGGTAGCGACATAATTACAGGCATGTAGTCTAGTTTTCTCTACCTTTTTATGTAAAAAAAGTTTCAAAAGTTATCAATAAATGTAAATTGTATGTACATCTTTTTAATTCTTGTGAATAAATTTTAAGTTAAATATAAAGTTCTCTGGATTTAGCTAAATTTTTCTGTAAAAGAAGTTTTAAAAGTTATCAATAAATGTAAATTGTATGTATATATTCTTAATTCTTGTGAATTTAGTTTTAAGCTAAATATGAAGTTCTCTGGATTTAGCTAAATATTTAGCCTGTTGCCTGCCATTTAATGGGACCGCAGTGAGCATGTTGCCAATTAGATTGCAAGCAGCAAAATGGTTTTAGTCAAAACTAAGTTCAATGAAAATAGTCTTCCCGTACATTTATTACCCACCATAGAGCTAGGGTTTGATTCGGCAGTTCTGCTTTTTGCAGCAGAAAGGAGACATTTTATTTAGAAGGTAATCAAACCAGATACAGAAACCAGAGTGTGAAGCTAGCGCTATTATTCTCACACCTATATACTTAAATATATTTATTTCATACAAAATTTTATTTTAATATTTTTTCCTTGTAGTTTTTTATTTTTATTAGTTCAATTAAATTCATTATCTTTTTCTGTTAAAAATATTCTCAAATTAAGTTTTTAATCAGTTTCTTCTTAATGTTATTCTCTATTAAAGTGTGTTGAATTTTCTAAATATTTGTTTAGTAAAAGTACGTAGAACACTTGCTCTTGTATGTATTGATTTCCTTGGTTCATCAGCCTAAAGGTTTATTGCGCCGAGAGGCGCTCTACAGCCCAGTATGGGGGAGATCTTGTCACGTGATGTAACGTTGTAACGTTACTAACATGTCGGCAAAAAATAATAGTGAGAGTGAATATTATGGGGGAGATCTTGTCACGTGATGTAAGGTTACTAACATGTCGGCAAAAAATAATAGTGAAAGTGAATATTATGGGGGAGATCTTGTCACATGATGTAAAGTTACTAACATGTCGGCAAAAAATAATAGTGAAAGTGAATATTATGGGGGAGATCTTGTCATGTGATGTAAAGTTATTAACATGTCGGCAAAAAATAATAGTGTAAGTGAATATTATGGGGGAGATCTTGTCAGGTGATGTAACGTTACTAACATGTCGGCAAAAAATAATACTGAATCCAAGTTCTCCACCACCCTTAATTGAATATCATTGCTGGGTTTCAAGTTCTCCACCCAGTTCCCTAAGGAATACACTTGCCTTCTAATCGACAGCTGCAGTCAGTCACAAATGACATGCACTATCAAGCAGAACAACAAATTGATCTTGCTATAAAGCCACTTGCGCAATAATGTGGCGAACTCCATTACTGCCGCAATAAAGCTGATCGATATAGGAATAGGCCAGTAAACTTTTTTGGTTGCCAAGAACAATCCCACCAAGTTTAAAAGCTTCAGCAATTTCTCGTCTGACAAAGACAAATTTACAGGAAAAAGCAAATCATTGTCTAAAACCATGATAGTGTGGTTGTCTAGAATTAAACGATCCAACACTTGTGATAAGCTCATCACTCCTCCTGTGGCTACTTGTTGCCCAAACTCTTTATAGCCTTCTAGAAATACCGTCTTGGAGGCGGCTTCTCCCATTTTTAGCAGAGAGTACCAGATTGAATCCGTTGTGTAATATGTCATTTGCCCATTTAGTACAAGCATGTTTTTTCCCCTCCTCTCCATATGGAAATCCACGCCCAAATACGACGATTCTATCTGATCCGATATCTCATCACTCATCATTTTCCTTGTCAGTTTTGGCTGTGATTGATCTGATGGGTTGGTTACATGGCACCGCACCTCTTTGTAGACACGACCTCAGAAACATTTCAGTCAAGAGTAGGGTTTGGACAACCCCAAAGGTTGCAACAACCATCCCGTTAGGCATTGTATGAACGCCCCAAAAGGTGTCAGCTTTACGATCTGCCAAAAGGCAAGGCAGAGTTGTAAAACCATCACTGCGCTACTCAAAATTGACTTTGCTTCCATACTACCTCCACGAACAAATGTACTCTTCTTCTCCTCCTTCCCAGTAGCACAGTCTGTTAATATTTCTCCTACTCCTCAATAGCCGAGTAGCTTTGCTTATGAACGCAAGCAGTTTTCCTGAGGCATCTTCTTCATTTTCTTTTCCTTCGCCTTCATCTTCAGTCTTCCATCAACGTGACCTAGAAAAAGCAGTTTGTTCGGTGAAAGAGAAGGGCATCGTTTGGGTGGCCAAGATTATACATCCATGAAAATAATATGTTATAAATATATTGACGTGTGACAGGTCACTGGTAAGAACTACGCAAATGGATCCTAAAAAAAATCTAGAATATTGACAAACCTTCAACGATCCTGGGTTAAACTTTAAAATCACCATAAATTCATCTTAACAAGTATTTAAAGGATTAAATTTATCTAATTACAAACCTTTTTTTGAGTAAAAATATTGAAGAAATGTGAACTAAATTTGTATGGTTTTAATTGTAATTATATAGACTTTTTGCGTAGAGAGGCGCTCTACAGCCAAGTATGGGGGAGATCTTGTCACGTGATGTAACGTTACTAACGTTTGTAACATGTCGGCAAAAAATAAGAGTGATAATGAATATTATGGGAGAGATCTTGTAAAGTGATGTAAAGTTTGTAACATGTGGGCAAAAAATAATAGTGATACTGAATATTATGGGGCGGATTTTGTAACACAAAATAAAAATAATATCACTTTCTTAAAGTTATTTTTATTAATAAAAAATAAATTTTATAATAAGGAAAAATAAATGTCGGCCACAAAAACAATGTAATATAGGGGAGATGTTGTAATCTTCCTACCTAACAAAATATTAAAAAAGTAAAAATGTAATTATCCGTAAAAAATATGTGGGTCAAGAAAAAAAACAAAAAAATGTTGGCCTTGCACATGATTTTAAAACTATGTGCACATGGTTTTAAAACCATGTGCAAGGCATTCTAAACAACTCATGGTTTTATTGTACATGGTTTAGGAGGCTTTGCACATGGTTTAAAAGCCATGTGCAAAGCCTCCTAAACAACCCATGGTTTTATTGTACATAGTTTAGGAGGGCCTTGCAAATGGTTTTAAGACCATGTGCAAGGCCTCCTAAACAACCCATGATTGTAGGAGGGCCTTGCATATGGTTTTAAAACCATGTGTGGGGAAATGATGCAATGTTCGTTCCTAACAAAATAAAAAATAATAAAAAATATTATATGGCGGCCATAAATAATATTAAATATTAATAATAATAAAAATATATGTGGACCTTAAATAAAAATATGTGTCTTTTGGTTTGAATCAAATCAATGGATACCTAAGAAAAGGTTTTCACCTCGAGAGATCTGATCCATCTCGACGCTTGATAGAGCCTAGGATTTGGATCTACGCTGGTAAAGTAAACCTTCCATTTAGGTGATGGTCTAATTATATTAAAAATGTACTATTTGAACAATATTTTTTTATTTGTATACATAAACAATATTATTTACATTTGTATATATAGGTATATGTTAGAAGTAAAAGCCACTCAAGACATTGATTAAAATAAATATATATTCATCATAACATTAATGGTAATTAGAGTAATTTATATATTTATATAAAATAAATAATATTTAAATATAAATTTAAGAAAAAAATGGGAATATATATATTTGAAAAAAGACAATCCAAAATAATTAATAGTGAGCATCTAGAGCGCATGTCACTTTCCAGCTAGGCTAAGAAACAAATCTTTCTAGTTCACTTAAATTAACCAATGTTGCACTGTAAAAAATAATTTTGGCATTTCTTCCCATGATCAACCAATTATAACACTCTTCCACTTCCTTTAAGATCTTCCATTTCTCTATTGAGTCATTCATGTCATTGATTTTGTTGAATTTTGATGGAGTCATGTTGAACTTTTGACCGACAATAAATCTCTTGTGAGAGATGTACTCAAGGACATATACAAATGCCATTAGTTGTACTTTGTAATAGATCAACTAAACTCGGTGCCATAGGTAATATTCAATATTGAAAAAATTGCATTTCAAAACTTGCAAAGTTTGTCAATGGGTGCTTGGTTGGTTAGTAAAGTAAGGGTGTTTCTATTCCCCCACCGTAAAGAAAATTTGAAGGGTGAAAAATATTTTGAAAATATTCATGAAAATTATGTTCCTAATGTCAAAGATTATGTGGTTTCTACGTTTGTGACTAAATAAAATGAAGTTAGGGCAGTTCCAAACACTTCTTTGCATCAGAATTCCATTCTAAAGAAGAAAAGAAAGCCCTTGAATAAACATAATGCAAGGTTATCAACTCTACCAGAGAGATCAAATAATCAAATAAAGATAAATATATGCACGGAAGAAGAAAATGTTCTTGAATTATTATCTAGAGGAGATCATCGAAAGAAAAGGACACAAATCAGAGGAAGGACACTGTGTTTGCCACCAAAGGCTGATAAATATCGATTTTGAATTGAAAAAACATACGTTAATGAATACTATTCACATAAATATGGATCATGCAAGCTACTATGAATTTCAAAACCTATGTTAATGATTACTACTCACTTCCTTTGATGAATGTCGATGCCATATTAAAAAAAATGGTGCTAGAACCTGCACTGTAACAGGTGAATTAACTAGATATGGACATTCCCTTATGCCTCTGGAAATTGCCAAAGACCTTGAAAGAAGTTATATAAAGAACTAATCTATGTGGAACAGAGCCCCAGCAAAGAAAATAATTATGTGGCAATTTTAATTAGAGGATTAACCGCAAGAATACTTGGAGATGTAAGTACGATCAATGAAACTCTAACCTAGCATCACCACCGGAGCTCAAGAAAGAATATTGAATGCAACAGAATGTAGGACCTATGCTTGAGTCAAATGATTTGAATGAAGAGGATTTTTTTTAAATCCCATATTTACCCAAAGAAAAAGAATTAGACCAGACAGTGTACCACTTGGAACCAGAAGGGACTATAGAGAATTCCATAAAAATACCAAATATGGAACCAGAAGGAACTATAGAGAATTCCATAAAAATACCAAATATGGAACCAGAAGGGACTATAGAGAATTCCATAAAAATACCAAATATATGTAGCAGTGGATAGTCAATAAGAAGATTATTAAGCCCCTTCATATAAGCTAAAGGTATTTTTCAGCTAAACACATGTTTTCATATCCCATGCATTTGTCTATTATAGAACTATTCCCTTCTGCCCCCGCGAACTCTTTTTATAATTTTTTTTACACAAGCACCTCGACCGAGGGTTAAGAAATACCTCAGTCGAGGGCTGAACAAAACCTCGGTCGAGGGCTTGATAAAAGCTCAGTCGAGATATTGAAACCTCGGTCGAGGGATTGTTAAACCCTCGACCGAGGTACGTTTTTCTGTTTTTGTTGAAATGCGCTTGCCAAAAAGTGTTACCCAGGTCCGCGGATTCACCCATGTGCCTTGCGAGGGTGAGCTAGAATGTATGTTTATTTTTCTGAGATTGATGATGGAGTATAAGGAAAACTGAAGCCCTAGTTTTTCTGGACAACATTTTTTGGTCCAAAACTGAAACTTCTTGGAATTGAATTATGTTTCCATAGAAATATGTGCCCTACTAGGGAGAGTTGAGTGATCCCTCTTTTCTAGTTGATCTGTCGAGGGATTTTTTCAGAGTAACAAATCCTAGTCATGCATTGTCTCCTTTTAGGGTGCCTTTGATACCATGTTGAGTTTTCTTAATTTCTTAGATAATATCTTAAAATATTTTTCGCTAGTAGGATCAGTGAAAGAACAATAAGCACAGAGACAAAAAGAACACAAATATTTTCCTTAGGGAAACCACAAGGGAGAAAACCCTACAAAACTTCCTCATTATAGAACTCAACCATAGCAGTGTAAAACCTAGACAACTGCTTCTCTCTTCTTTCAGGCGCACTTGTTCTTCTCTCTCTTGCAAACTTGCTTGAGTGAGTGTCTACAAATCAAGGGGAGCACCTCCCTATTTATGTTTTCCACTTTACTTGGCTTAGGACCTAACAGGGCTAACTTGTCTAGAAAGATATCAAAATAACATTTATTATAATGACACTTGGGTACTATTGACCTTACTTACATTCGAAGGTTTACATTGATTCTTTCAATGACTCTTACATGACCAAACTCATCTCTTGATGGAGGAATACAAACAATACATCTGGAATATCTTCTGAAGTTACAATACTTTAGCATATTTTTCATTAACTTCAAGGATTTCTAATTCCTTTTTATTTTGTAATCACTTTTCTCTTTATCTTTTTTACTTAAATTATTTCCTTATTTATTTAATTTTAACTAATATCTTACTTACTTCAATTTCTTTTCTATCTATCCTAAATAAAGTCCCATTTGTTTTCTCAATAGGCATTGGATAATGCGTGGGTGGTTGGGAGGAATTATTGTTACAAAGAAAACTTCCTATGGCTTGGGGTGTACCACAACAGACAGAATAACCACAAAAATCAATCCCTTCCCAATATGCAAGAGAAATAACAAATCTAACACTAAAGGATCTCGAGACACACCTTATTCCAGACATTTGATGTATATCCCCATTTAGATTTTTCCAATCCTGCTTGTGTTAGTAATTTTCTCTCTCAACAACAGCAAACAAGACAAGCATGCTATATAATGGTGTTAGACCTACTCTAGCATATATCATCAATAATGTATAAGCAATTGAAAACATCCATGGATTCAATATTCATTTAAATACACATCATTGGATAGGAAAAGATATTTCTATTAATATAAATCAGAGATTACATGAGTGACAACCTTTGTCGGCACGTCTATGAACCAAAGAAACTGAGTCCTCGACCTGGGCCTCCACTACTTCAATCCTCCATCTCTCGATAGCAAACTCACAAGCAAAGGAAAGCTTGGGAAGAACACAAAGTGCTCCAAGGGACAAAGGGATGCAGACTCAAGTATAAGCACCACGGTAAAAATGAGCTATAGTTCTCTTTCTCTTCAATTCCTCCCCTTCAATGTATCCAAAGGGTTCCTTATATAGTGCTTCAATGGCGTAGTGGAAGGTCAAATCTGAGTGATCTCGAGTCATATGGAAGGCTAGGAGACAAATGACTCACATCCACATCAAGGAAAAATCCAAAAATATTTGGCCTGTTGCACACATCCCGATGTACACAGGTTTAAGGGTTATATCCGCGTGTATACGTGAGAAAGGGTTTAAAAGTCGCGTATAACAAATAATGACTATTTTTAGGGATGATATTGGTAACAACAAAGGTACAAAAATTGTCGATGGGGTCCAAAGAGTCTGCAGAGGGACAAGGAAGGCCATAAATGTGTGATCTACCATGTGTGGTAAAATAATTTGTAACAATGATTGTTACCCTCTCTACCTAGGTTCATATCTTCTAAGTGACATGATGCTCTTATTGAGCCGCTATGTATTGTCTACCACCCCCATGAGGGTGACCATTGGTGTAAATACTGAAAGAAGGGAGTCAACATCTTCCACAAATGGAGTATAGGGTGGAATGTGACCACTCCCAAATCTATGAGCACGGTAAAGGGTTGTGATGCCCCCGAGTCTGACACCAGGGTCCGTAATAGGACCAAGGATGGGTGATAGGATACCAGGCATGTCTAAAATAAAAGGACCCGAACTAAAGAGAGCATAAATATACTCAAGTAATAGCAATCCCAAAGGCCAACTAGCGCACAAAGAGCACACTCCTAAGAAAATCTACATCCAAAATAGAAGCAAACCAATGAGAGGATATGTGAGCTCCCAAATGCAGTAGGTATGTCTAGCCTAGGAGAGGCTCAAAAATTCCATACACTACAAGCAAAGGTACATAACCAATTACAGTGGCCCTCATCTTCAACGCATAAAGCGACTATGCTATTCGACCTCTTCCTAGCTAGGACACTCACAGAATCTGCAAGTACCCCCTGTGATACCTAGGTAAGGAAACTAAGGTCACCTCAATATAACCAATGCTCAAGTGGAAAGTCGCAGGAGGGATAGACCATATGGGCAGGGTAGAAAATCTCAAAACTCTTGAAAGATCCCCAAATATGAATACAATCTTAGAAATATCTCTGGCGCTCATAGAAAGTGACCAGGGGTCATCCCAATGACAATCGTGTGCACTGCCTCGATCTTAACTCCCGTGTAAGAGGACCGTCCTAAGAAACACTAATTATATCAAGGATTTCTCTCTCACCTGGATAGACACCTAATTGTTTTGTTTAGTGGCCTTGGAGAACTAACTCATAATGAACTATTCCAAGACCCTAAAACCTATTCTTGTTGGTGAACCCTATAAAAGAAAAATGTGTAGTTCATTTTAAATTATGCATTGATTTTAATGGTTGTAATTACTCAAAGGGAAATGGTCATGCAACTAATGATATGAAGACTCATCAGTGAAATAAAAGTGCACACCTAACAAGCAATGCCAAGTGCAATCTTGTAGAATGAAAAACAGGGTATGCCACTACATGAGATGAATAAAAATATATTATTCCTTTCTGAATGCCAATGCAATCCTTCCTATATGAAAGACTAAACACAACTCTCATCCAAGCAATCCAATGTAAGGACCTCCTCAAATCCATATCTAAAATGCAACTAAGAGTGCAACTACTTCGTATTTTTCAATATAAAAGCATGAAAAATGCAATAAAAGTCATCTAAAACTCTCAGTCTCTGCAGCAAGTATAAAAAACAAGGCCAACAAGACACTGAGACAAAAAAGAGTAATGCACTTATGGCAAAAAAAAAAGATAAATGACTAAAAATACTTTCAAATAAAAATCAATGAAAAGACGGTCTCTCGTCACAAAAAGGCATCCAACAAACAACATCAAGACCAAGGAAGACCCAACCACACTCACAACCCACCCAGCAACTTCACACAACGTCAAACTCACCAAAAGGGAGGATGTACACGATTGTTTAAAGAACAACTGCATATAAATGCTACTTTTGGCCAAAAATCTGCATGTATACACGGATTTTGGCTAAAAACCTGCATGTATACGTGACTTTTGGTCAAAAATCCGCGTATGTATGTGACTTTTGGCCAAAAACCTATGTATACAGAGAAGACAGTGGTAAAAAATAGGCCAAGGGTCAAACCAATAAAGGGGAGTGTTAATGGATGAACATACTATAAAATGCAACAAAGAAAAAAGGAGAAACAAAGAGAAAGTCAAGAATATCAAGCACATTATGCCCCCAAACCCCAAAGAAAAACAAGGAACATCCCCAATATGGTCACCAATTCTGTTACGGAGAAAAATTCCTATGGCTTGGGGTGTACCACAACAGATAGAATAACCATAGAAATCAATCCCTTCCCAATGTGCAAGAGAAATAATAAATCTAACACTAAAGGATCTCGAGACACACCTTATTCCGGACAGTTGATGTAGATCCCCATTGAGCTTTTTCCAATCCTGCTTGTGTTAGAAATTTGCTCTTTCAACAACAACAAACAAGACAAGCATGCTATATAATGGCGTTAGACCTACTCTAGCATATATCATCAATAATATATAAGAAATTAAAAACATCCATGGATTCAATATTCATTTAAATACACATCATTGGATAGGAAAATATATTTCTATTAATATAAATAAGAGTTTACATGAGTGACAACCTATGTCGGCACGTCTGCGAACCGAAGAAACTAAGTCCTCCACCTGGGCCTCCACCACTTCAATCCTCCATCTCTCGATAGCAAGCTCACAAGGAAAGGCAAGCTTGGGAAGAACACAAAGTGCACCAAGGGACAAAGAGATGCAGACTCAAGTATAAGCACCATGGAAACAATGAGCTATAGTTCTCTTTCTCTTCAATTCCTCCCCTTCAATGTATCCAAAGGGTTCCTTATATAGTGCTTCAATGGGGTAAAGGAAGGTCAAATCCGAGCGATCTCGAGGCATATGGAAGACCAGGAGATAGGTGACTCAGATCCACATCAAGGAAAAATCCAAAAGTATTTGGCCTTTTGCACACATCCCGATGTACATGGGTTTAAGGGTTATATCCGCGTGTATACACGAGAAAGGGTTTAAAAGTCATGTACAACAAATAATGAGTGTTTTTAGGGATGATCTTGGAAACATCAAAGGTACAAAAATGGTCCATGGGGTCGAAAGAGTCTGCAGAGGGACAGGGAAGGCCATAAATGTGTGATCTACCATGTGTGGTAAAATCAGTTGTAACACATGCCCCTTAATGTGTGAGGTCAGAGGGGTGATACGATGGCCAAGATACATTATAATTCCATCCCAGAAGTGGAGTGATGAAGAACTAGGTGGAAGAACCATCCATCCAATAGTATAGTACAAATATCTCTGCATATGACTGCAAATACACACAATAGTCGTGGATACATAAGAGTAAAATGGCCATGAATAGGCATGATATAAAATATGACATGTGTGGTCATCGCCACGTACAATATAGATATATCAGAATCTCCATGATGAAGATATACAAAGGACCAAGATCTCCATGAAAGCTGAAGATATCTGACATACATTGGAATCAAGTCACGAGAGCTTAAATCTCAAGAACACTGGCATGATCAAAAAGGTATCAAATCAGAAATGCCACCAATCTGGAAAGTACTCTACATAATCTGCTACAAGTACAAGTCCTACTATGTGAATAGAGGTGTCAAGGTCGAACATAGTAGTCCATCGTCTGATTACCGGTCATTGATGTATACCATTAATAAACGCGATATCACCCCCCGATAATGAAAATGGGAATCAAGGTACTAGAGTGCAATCTAACAAGTGCTAATAAATGTGTTGAGGTCGAACACTTGAAAGAATCCATCGATCAGGGGACACTGATGTGTTCCCAAAACTGTCAATGGTGAGAGAACCTACCACTGATGACTATAAGTCTCAAGGCAATAAAATGACTCTAGACTCCTATCCCAGAATAAATGATCTGAAGTCGATGGGATGGAATCCATTGGAAGGAGGGCATTAAAGCATCCCCCGTTATCCAACATGAGGTACTCAACAAAGTTGTATAATGTGGAAGGACTCAATCATAATGTTCTTGAACCAGTGCCAGTACCGAGAATGGCCGACATGCAAAGTCAAGAAAACTGAGGAATGGCCGACTCAAGCTTCAACTTCCTTCGAACAAGAGAATAAAGGTGAATGGTGACTGAATGTCGGTAGCATGGTCTCAATATACAAAACTGGGACATCACTGTGACATAAGAGGCATCGACTGAGGCTCCATAGGGACTGGAAGCTTAACCAATCGATGGAGATAAAATCAAAGAAATGAGTATAGCTCCTAAATTCAAACTATTAACCCAACCAATGGATGTGATATATAGTGCTCTGTTCAAAGGTGACACGACTCGAATGCTGCCAAAGATAACATCTTTTCCTGTCCGGCTTTTTGGTTTTTTTATTTTTTTGGATTTTTTCAGATATTTTGAAAAGCTTGAAAAAAAATGAAAGTGCTTTATAGTTACAAATCTAGGAGGAGACAAGTGTCAAGGGGAAAGAAAACTAGTTCCAAGCAGTGGAACATACCTATGCTCAATGCAAGGAAACATGTGTAGGATAACGACACTCGGGGGGAAGTCCCCTCCCAGTAAAAATGGGGAATAAAGCTACAAAACATATATAAAATGGCTCTGCTTGGCTGGACATGAGACAAGCTCAAGCTATATGGATGATAATCAAAGTCAGGGAAGCCGGCATAAGGCTCAATAAGGCAAGCAAAACTCATGATAATGCAATTACAACTTGACATAAGAGAGTCCTGGGGAAAAGGATAGCAAAAGGATCAAGAGGAGTATGAAGCTCTTTCTCAAAGTCATGGCGATACTATACAAAGGACTCCCACAACCTAAAGGAGGCAACGCAACATGGGCACCAAATGCAACAAGGATCTAACTAGGGTACCCATGTATAGGAAAGCTCTACCATTCACATAGTGTCACTTCTAAAAGCAGCATGAAGATTCCGTGACACCATGGAATGGGTTCGTACCTAAGGTTAAAATGGAATGATCATAAGGAAATGCATAAGTGAAAGCGCATGTGATATCCTAACCTATATGCCAGTTAGGACATGATACCTATGATAGGCACAAATGGTTCAAAACCTCGAAGAGAGTGTACAAAAAATGGACCCTATATGACAACGATATTAGTCCAAAACAACCCCAAATAGTCAATAAAGAATCCAAACTATAGGATATAGGGAGGAATGATCATGACAACTACACCCAAAGGAAACAATGCAGAGAACGATGGGACATAAAAATGAAAGTAAGGTGTAGACCCAACATTCACGCATCCACTACCACCCCCATGAGGGTGACCATCAATGTAAAGACCGAGAGAAGGGTGTCAACATCTTCCACAAATGGAGTATAGGGTGGAATGTGACCACTACGAAATCTATGAGCATGGTAAGGGGTTGTGATACCCCCAAGTCTGACACCATGGTCCATATTAGGACTAAGGACGAGTGATAGGATACCAGGCATGCTGAAAATAAAAGGACCCGAACTAAAGAGAGCATAAATATACTCAAGTAATCGTGATCCCAAAGGCCAACTAGCATACAAAGAGCACACTCCTAAGAAAATATACAGCCAAAATACAAGAAAACCAAGGGGAGGATATGTGAGCTCCTGAATGCAGTAGGTATGTCTCGCCTAGGAGAGGCTCGAAACTCCCATTCACTACAAGTGAAGGTACGTAACCAATTATAGTGGCCCTCGGCTTCAACGCATAAAGCAACTGTGCTGTCCAACCTCTACCTGGCTAGGACACTCACAGAATAACCTCTACAAGTACCCCCTATGATACCTGGGTAAGGAAACTAAGGCCACCTCAATATAACCAATGCTCAGGCGGGAACAACTGTATGGGCAGGGTAGCAAAGCCCGAAACTCTTGAAAGAGCCCCCAGATACGAATACAATCCTAGAAATATCTTCGGTGCTCGCAGAAAGTGACCAGGGGTCATCCCAATCATAATCGTGTACACTGCCTCATGCTTAACTCCTATGTAAGAGGAGCGTCCTGAGAAACACTACTTATATCAAGGATTTCTCTCTCACCTGGACAGACACCTAATTGTTTTGTTTAGTGGTCTTAGAGAATTAACTCACAATGAACTATTCCAAGACCCTAAAACCTATTCTTGTTGGTGAACCCTATAAAAGAAAAATGTGTAGTTCATTTTAAATTATGCGTTGATTTTAATGGTTGTAATTACTCAAAGGGAAATGGTCATGCAACTAATGATATGAAGACTTAGCAGTGAAATAAAAGTGCACACCTAACAAGAAAGGCCAAGTGCAATCTTGTAGAATGAAAAACATGGTATGCCACTACATGAGATGAATAAATATATAATATTCCTTTCCGAATGCCAATGCAATCCTTCCTATATGAAAGTCTAAACACAACTCTCATCCAAGCAATCCAATGCAAGTACCTCCTCAAATCCATATCTAAGATGCAACTAAGAGTGCAACTAATTTGTATTTTTCAATATAAAAGCATGAAAAATGCAATAACAGTCATCTAAAACTCTCAATCTTTGCAGCAAGTATAAAACACAAGTCAGGCAAGACACTGAGACAAAAAAGAGTAATGCACTAATGGCAAAAAAAAAAGGATAAATGACTAAAACTACTTTCAAAGAAAAATCAATGAAAAGACGGTCTCTGCTCATAAAAAAGCATCCAACAGACAACATCAGAACCAAGGAAGACCCAACCACACTCACAACCCACCCAGCAACTTCCCACAACATCAAACTCACCAAAAGAGAGGATGTACGCGATTGTTTAAAGAACAACTGTGTATATACACTACTTTTGGCTAAAAGCTGCATGTATACATAGATTTTGGCCAAAAACATGCATGTATACGCGACTTTTGGCCAAAAATATGCATATGTACGTGAATTTTGGCCAAAAACCTGTGTATACAGAGAAGACAGTGGTAAAAAGCAGGCCAAGGGTCAAACCAATAAAGGGGAGTGTCAACGGATAAACATACTATAAAATGCAACACAGAAACAAGGAGAAACAAAGAGCAAGTCAAGAATATCAAGTACATTGTGCCCCCAAACCCCCCAAAAAAACAAGGAACATCCCCAGTATGGTCGCCAATTCTGTTACGGAGAAAAATTCCTATGGCTTAGGGTGTGCCACAACAGACATAATAACCGCAGAAATCAATCCCTTCCTAATATTAAAGAGAAATAACAAATCTAACACTAAAGGATCTCGAGACACACCTTATTCCGAACGGTTGATGTAGATCCTCGTTGAGCTTTTTCCAATCTTGTTTGTGTTAGCAATTTGCTCTCTTAACAACAACAAACAAGACAAGCATGCTATATAATGGCGTTAGACCTACTCTAGCATATATCATCAATAATGTATAAGCAATTAAAAACACCCATGTATTCAATATTCATTTAAATACACATCATTGGACAGGAAAAGATATTTCTCTTAATATAAATCAGAGATTACATGAGTGACAACCTCTGTTGGCACGTCTGCGAACCAAAGAAACTGAGTCCTCCACCTGGACCTCCACCACTTCAATCCTCCATCTCTCGATAGCAAGGTCACAAGCAAAGGCAAGCTTGGGAAGAACACAAAGTGCTCCAAGGGACAAAGGGATGCAGACTCAAGTATAAGCACCACAACAACAATGAGCTATAGTTCTATTTCTCTTCAATTCCCCCCCTTCAATGTATCCAAAGGGTTCCTTATATAGTGCTTCAATGGGGTAATGGAAGGCCAAATCCAAGCGATCTCGAGGCATATGGAAGGCCAGGAGACAAGTGACTTGGATCCACATCAAGGAAAACTCTAAAAATATTTGGCCTTTGCACACATCCCGATGTACGCGGGATTAAGGGTTATATCCATGTGTATACGCGAGAAATAGTTTAAAAGTCGCGTACAACAAATCATGAGTGTTTTTAGGGATGATATTTGAAACATCAAAGGTACAATAATGGTCCATGGGGTCCAAAGAGTCTGCAGAGGGACAGGTAAGGCCATAAATGTGTGATCTACCATGTGTGGTAAAATCAGTTGTAACAATTATTGTTACCCTCTCTACCTAGGTTCATATCTTCTAAGTGACATGATGCTCTTGTTGAGCCCCTATGTATTGTCTATGCAATGATTGGAGTGGATTGTGTAATTATGTCCATACCTTGATTCTCTAAAATAAGAAGTGTTGGCATTTCTTTTGGTGGATGTATCCCTCATAAAAAAAAGTCATCCTTTTTCTTGAATTTTATTGCCTAAAAATCTCAAGACAAACCTAAAAATTCAACTTTTTTTAATAAATCCAAGTTTGTTGTTCTCTTTGTTGTTCTTTTAAATGCATAAATGGATTTAGCGCCCTCAAATACCCCCATGGAACCCATATCATACAAGTTTAAACATTGTTCTTTGAGATTTTATAAATTTCTTCCAAATTTTTACCACATTTCCTTGAAATCATGATGAAAAATGTTGTCGTGAAAGGGGAAAATCGTCAAACATTTTTGCTACACGATAAATATCAACCCCAAATTGTTATTATCTCGCTTTCAAAAAAATTAACCTAAATTTATTTCACTTCATTAAAGTCAATTATCTAATATTAAATATTTTTATATCATTTTCATTTTGTATGTACCAACAGATTGGTCTTCAATAATATAATCACTTATTTCATTTGAGTTCATTTGAAGAGAGTATATATAAGTGGCTTCGTTGAGTCAAAATAACTTGTTTAAGTGAGGTTGGCATAAAGACACCATATCATGTCTAAATCATTAAAATCAACATTACTAAAATAAGAATAAACTCTCATAAGCTTCATAGTGAAACAAGGTTTTGGATAATTCCTAAAACATTGTGGGATGAAAGAATTTGTTATCTTTGTGATACTAAGAATATTGAAGATGAAAACCAATTTCTCATAAAATGTCTTACATATACACACATTAAAGCACAATTTCCAAACATTTGCTACATTATTGACATTCCTCACCATTTAACTCACCACAACTATGGTGATCTAAAACTACTTATGTGAAAGCTTTGAGAGCTCATAAGGCTTTTCCTTGTTTTGTCATTTGGGAGATGTGACTATCTCTAAACAAAATGGGATTTTAAGTGTTATAACTAAGTCTTGTTCCCATTACTCATTAAATAAGAAAAATTAGTTCTAGAAACATTACAAGAAGAAATTTAAAAGAGTCTTAGATCGATTTTGAAAAAGCTTTGAGTTTCTTTAATGATGGTTCTTAGGAAGTCCAAGTCTTTTTAGTGCTCCAACTATTTTATTGGTGAATCAATAACATTACTTTAAGCTTAAAAATTGCAATGAGTTCATGTAAAAATGTAAAAACAACTTACGGTAACAATTGAGAATTAACAAAATTATAAATGTTTAGTAACACAAAATTAATGATAGAATGGATATACTACTTGAACTAGAGTCATACAACTCTTTTTTCCAATGAGTGATATTATGGTACATCATTTTTTTTTAAAACTTTGTTAATGCAAGAAAGAAAAACTCTTAATTAATTAAATAATTCTAGCTTAAGTGTTTCATAAAAACATACTTTTTCTAAAGGTTGCCAATAAAGAGAATACAATGTGAAAAAAATCATAAATTAGATAAGTAGACAATCTACAAACAAACCATTGCTTTTTAAGTCGGTAAAGATAGTAAATGTATATTCTAGTTTTACTTTAAATATAAAATATAATTTCTTTATATATATATATATTAATTAATTTTTTTATAGTTACATTTATTTTATAATTTGAAATAAAAAGTATATCAAAAACTTCTAAATATAATTACTTGTAGTTAATATAATAAATTTATATATTTCATATTTTATATTATTATTTATTATAATTACATATTGTTATATTAAAATTAAATGAAAAATAAAATAAAAAAATATTTCAATTTAAATAATCATTGATAGTTGAGATATGTATAACAAATAATTTGGGTTGTTGATGTTTCTTGGATGTCAATCTTTATGTTTTTCGTTGGCTTATTTTTTGGTTGAGACTATATGCTCTTTTATTACCCTGGTTATGGATTTTTATATCAGATTGTTATTAAAAATAATGTTAGAATTTGTTTTTAAAAATAATGCAATAAGTTAAGTTAGAATTTGTTTTTGTCTTGAAATTAGAATTTTTTTGTCTTTCTATTATTTTTGGTTAAATTAATTTATGAAGAAATCTAAAACATAATTGATTGGTTTTTGTTTTTTATTAATTAACCTCCAAAAAACATATTAACATAATTAATGTATGAACTTTTTTATTAAAAAAGAAAAAAAAAACAAGAGATAAATTTTTTTTCCTTCCTCATTGAAAGACTCCAAAAGACAGAGTCGATATATGTACTCTTTTATTTTTGGAATAGCTAGAGACCGTTTTTTTCTGCTTAAATAAACAAACAGTTTGTGACGTGTCCAAATTAGATAAATATATTATTTATTATTTCAAATTATGCTCGAACTACTTAAATGAAATTTATAATATAAACGTGTGGCACGGGCAATTAAGGGCGCTCCCCATAATCACAGCAACATTACACGTATTCCGACCTGTTCATTACGTCAACGGAATTTCCCAACTATCACTCGTGTGAAGGGTTTCAGGACTGATTAGTGTTTTGTTACGGGTATTTTTTTTCAGTTTAAAGATGATTTTGGTAGTGGGAAAAAAAATCGCAACTCCGAAAAGAAAGCAGAAGGTAGTGAATCGGTGAGGCTGGTTTGTTAGCCCTGGAATAATAAGCCCAAAGAGAAGACGAGAAGCAGAAGGTGAAGCTGGTTTCTTATCCATAGAAGAATAAACCCAAAGAGAAGAAGAAGAGAAGTAGATGGAAGGATGGAAAACCTGCACCGCTTTGTGGCCTCGCTTCAACAGATGTCTGTGATAGACGCCTCTGAGAGTTTCGACAAGAAAGCCACCAGTAATCTATCAATCCTTTCGTACCATGTTAAACCTCGGGATCTTCTGTAGTCACTCCCTCTGAAGTGGAGCATCATTCTCCCTCTGCCTTTTGTACTCTATGTATTGAAACATTATGTACTGGACTAACAAGTAGCTCCCTATGCTACTAATCTTTCCTTGTATCCCATGATGCTTCCATCTACTACATGTTGGATCTTGTAGATCCATATGGAAGACACCATGGACTTCCCTTCGGGTCTCGATACCGCATCCTAGACATCATTCTTCTTCAACTAGTGCTCTCCTTCCCTTTCTTCTTGTATACTTCTTCATAGCTGGAAGGTTTTGCATCAATGATGTCGCTCAACAGTGTCACATAACTGCATTATGTCTAAGGCCTCTTTCTTTCTTTGAAATTATCGTCATATTATTCTTCATCTTGGATTATTTCTTGTGCCTAATGTGGTGTTCATCTCTCGAGGTGGATCTATCGTTCTCTTCATGTTCTTCTGAAGCTCTTTCTTTTTCCATGGTGTCTTTGAACCGAGAAGCTTCAGGTTCCTCTTCATGTATGATTATTGGAGTGAATATTGAACTGTCTTCACTTGTTCTTCGGAAGAAGTCTCATCCTTCTTCTCTTGTACGTAATTATACACGATCTTTCCTACAAGTCAAATGTACCAGTTGTATGGTTAGAAAGATTTCATAAGGCATATTCATAATGGAAAATTATTATGCATAAAGATAAAACCATGCAACTATTTTAGCCAATTAAAAATTCATCCATATCTCATGGATACTTTCCATATGTCTTCCATCTCTACAATGACATCATTGAGATTGTGCACTAATCCAATATGTCAACAAAGAGGTTTCATTCTAGATAAGTAGCAATGGAGTGTTGTATAGCAGCATGGGCTACTTACCCATCACATGCATATTAGTAATATACTATCATTAATGCAACCATTCAATCATGCATAATAACTAAACAATGTCATATAAAAAACGAGATATATATGGTGTATATAGGAAAATACAATTCAAATACTTATCTCTATTTGTTTCATGAGTAGACCCCTTCTTGACCCTTCAGTTTCATCATCTTCTTCATTCATAAAATCATCATTTCTTATCCAAATGCTAAGATGGATAAGAGGTTCTTCGAGAATTGAGTCCTACATATTCCTCATCGCTTAAGGGATCTTTGTGAGAGTTTGATCTTCAGTTGCTCCCATCTTCTCTTCTCGTATTATGAGTCGAGCTTCTTCTTGTGTGCATTCCTCCCAGATTCTACTGACAGTAATTGGCTTCCTTCTTAAACTAATCACAATGAGATTTTTTGTTCCTGAAGGTAATCACTTCCTTCCATACTCGAAAGTTGTTAGATTCACTAAGCTTGTCATCAATATGGTGTGATTAGTCATTTTGAAATAAGAACTTCAAATGTAAATAGCAAAAATTTAGATCTTACCGATTTGAGGTGTTCGTCCTGGTTCCGGAGCTAGCTGATCTAGGGTTTGTCAGAAAAACCCTAATTTTCAAAACTTGGAATTTAAAACTTATGATTGGATAGAAATATGGGCCTCTTCAAGGTGAGTTTTCCAATGTACTCTTTTTCTTAAAATAGTTGAGGGAAGCTCTTGGAACCAGAAGACCTAGTCTTCCAATTTCTTCTGTAGAAATTCCTGATATTGTTTCTACGGTATCTACGAAATTAATGCTCCTCTATGTATAAAACTTTTCACTAAGGTATCCTTGTATATCCTCTTTCTAACACAAAATATTAGAGTAGAATTGGTTTCACCAACTAGGACTTATGCTCGTTTCCACAAGGTGACTTATTTAAGGATTATTCAGAATAACGAACTTGTACGGACTGCCATGTGTCACTATTTTACCTTCAGGGTCTGAAATTTTTTCCACTGAAAGAACAATCCATTCCCTATATGGAAAATTTTGATAAATTTCATTTGGACCTTCATATCCCGATATATAGAAATTTTCCCTAGGTCACTTGTTTAAGGCCGAATCCTGGGAGAGGTTGGAACCCTGAATTCGAGGAATCATATCTCCTAGAATATGGAGAATACGAGGCTGAAAATTTTACACAGGGTTAATCAGGAATGTTTCTTCAGCATGTAAATGTTTCGGCTCCTGATACTTCTCCAATATCTAGATATAGCGAATGCACCAAAATGACTATTTTCTGTCTTTTAGGGTTTTTCAAATTAGGGTTTGACTTTCCCAGAGTTCTATCCAGGCAAAAAACATCGATCTTGGTCTCTAAATTTTGATTTTGAGCAAGAGAGAAATCCTATTCTAGGATCAATAAAAAATGATTCTTCTGTGAAAAGCCCTAATTTCTTGTAGCAGTGACAAGTCAAAAAATGAAAATGCCCAGAATCAAATTCTACGTCGACAAAAAGATGCGCCCTTCAATGGAGAGTTAGCCTAGCTTCCTTTTGCTGATGATCTGTGGAGAGAGATCCAAAAATTAAGGAGCCCTAGATTCTGCAGCTGCACAATGTCTTCTTCTCAAGTTATCTTTCATACCATGTTATATTTTTATCAATTAATCAATATGATCTAGGATCTTATCTGAAAGAATAACATGCACAACAATTATCACAAAAGACAAGAGACACAAAAAAATTTCCTCGGGGAAACCATAAAGGAGAAAACCCCACAAATTCCTCAGAGATAGAATGAGAAGCAATAGAAAAAGTAAAACCCAAAGACACAAAGATGATCTCCGCCAGTTGTTATCTATCTCACTTGTGTGAGCTACTTCTCTCTCACTCATTCACTACTATTGAGTGAGTGTATGTTTCAAACAGAGAGTCTCACTCTCTATTTATACTTGTTTTTCACTTGAATTTTACTCTTATAGAGCCAACCTCACTAGGAGAGTCTAATAACCCTAATATGACTCAACTGTGGGGACTATTGCTCCAACTTACAATGGAGGGTTAACCTCAATGAAGTTACATGACTTTATTATATTAATGACTCTCTTGATCGGAGGAACAAAACATCTATGTTGGGGTACAGTGAAATACAATATAAAATATACAAGTGAATACATTTTGAAGTTACAAATACATCAACAAAAATCATCCCAAAACCGAAAAAAAAAACCTCACAAACCTGATTTAGTTAAGGATGTGGAGTGCTTGTGAAGCCTCCCTTGCGCATGAAATCTCTTTCCCAAATTCCTAGTTTTTTCCAAACACCCTCAAACTCTTCCAGATTATTCCATAACTATTATGAACCTTCTTAAATGATATTTTATTCATAAAAAGTGACTGATAGATCACCTAATCCTTCCATATCCTTATTTTCTTGGAATCAATTGTTTAAATCTCAGTTTGCACTGGTTGGGACACCTAGAATATTGGTAGTAGAATTCATCCTCGCCGATGCTTGAAACCTAAAAGGGCCCATTAGGTATCTGAAATTTTAGTTTCCATATCTATCTATTGGTTTCTCCCATTAACCCTCTGCAATCCTAGTACAATTCCCAATTTGTACTAAGAAAATTTCCCACCCGTCAACTAGTTCTTTGATTCTTGTTTATCATAGTAGTAAGAGTTAATATTTAAGATATAATTCATATTAAAGATATTATAGTGGTATCATATCTCTTTCCTCCACTCATGTGGAAAGTAATCTCTCAAGTTGAATAAAATTTCAACCATGTCCTATTTTGATGATGCATATGACGAGTAGTATGAAGAGTATTGTAGACATTCTGAAGAAGAAGAAGCCCCCTATGTTTATGGAGGCCTACCAAGATATGAATATGATTACTTATATATTTCATAATATGATGAACTCATGGGTCCTAGATATATTTATTATGGGTTCTATTGTAGAGGGAGTCAAAAGGAACCATTTATTTATCTTGCAGATTATTGGGGACTCAGTGATGGACTTTTGAAGCACCTTTCTTTCTAAGAGTACTACTCTCTTGAGATACAAAAGTTATTCAAAGATCCATAGTGCAGATCAAGCATGGAAAGGATTGCACGTATGGTGGATGAAGTGTACAATAAATTGGAAACTAGATGTTTTCCACCTACAGCCAAAAGAGATAAAGAGGTGAAGCCTATGCTATGGAAAGAAGAGATCCAAACATAATTTGGTTCTATCAAAAGTAAGGAAGAGTATGAGGCCCTAAATCCATTCTCAATCATTGAAATGGACAATGATCCACTTATTTCTTCAAGTGCTCAAAAAGATTAAGAGGCATTGTGCATAGCTAAAGACCTAGCATCCCATCATTGGGTTGCTAGAAGTATGGAAGATGAATGCACTTTAGCTTCTTTCTGGGTGATTTCCATATCACTACTAAGAATGTTGGTCCATGTGATGGAGGTGATACATATTTTGGATGATTTCCAAAAGAATATTATAAATCATATTCAAATTCACCTCTTGAGCCTCATAATGAGAAACAATATAAAACCACACCACTTGGGTGTAAACCAGAGAGTTTGGTGAAAGAGTAGGTCACCATAATTTCCCTTCATGAAGGGAATGAAGATGAAATGCCAAGGTATGATGTAATGTATAATTTTTGCAAAGGTCTCCTTTCATTGAAACTTCTCAGAGTTACCCTCCACTTCATACCATGGAAGTGATTTTGCAAAATATTATAATGCTGACCTGTGTGTTGCGAATGAGATTTGTGTTGTGGATCCATGCCACAAGAATGATGGTCTTATGTGTTATCTATTGGGAAGAGAAACCTTGGTGGAAGATATTCTTTGTGAGCCACATCATTTGATTGGATCACTAAGGGAGGACATAGAGAAGCTTATGGAAGCCATGAACAAATTTGTTGACACCAATTCCTTGGTGACAAGATGTTGCTGGGAATATTCAGTAAGGGATTTAAAAGGAAAAATTTTCGATGTAATGGAGGAATCTCATGTGGAGGATGAACCTGAGAAAATTTCATATTTACAAGTGTTTGTGAAGGAAGAATTCATTCAAAGGGGTGTACACAGTTCAAATATTTGTACTTCCCCATGTCACAACGAGGAGAGTTTTGACATGAATGAGAATCCAAATCCCACTATCACCATTGTGGATATCTATGAACCATCTAGCCTTGCAAGTGGGAAATAAAAAACAAATATTCATGAAGAGGAGTGCAAATCACTACAAGGTAATTGAACTAAAGAAGAAGGGAATGCTTTTCCTCAATAAATCCACTCATTTTATTGGGATTTGAAGATGGATTAAAAGTATATTCAAGGGGCCTTACACCTTTTACATGACACACATTCTTCAGTGTCACACCGTGTTGGATAGCTAATTCATTGGAAGATCAATATTCTCTAGAATCCAAGGAGAAGATTTGGAAGGCATTGTCTACAATCCAAGGTGACTTCTTCCAATTGCTTCTAATATAGATTATTTGTTTGATCTTGTTGAGGAATTACATGGTGCATCCTTCAAGGATAAATAAGATATTTGCAAGTTCACACAGGATTTGATGACCACCCAATATTCTTTGAAGAGCATTAATTGTGCACTCGAAGAGCCCAATATGGAGATGGAGCAACTTCATGAGAAGTTGCAAATATCATACCTTCCCTCCTACAGACCATTCATTCATCCTGACAAGTATGATTTCATTATTGTTCATATGGAGGAACTTCATGAGATGGTGGATCATGATATGCATTCAATTTTGCATGTGCTTGAGGACTGTGCAGACAAGCTTGATGAGAACCAAGCACTTTATCTTTCCCAGAGAAAACTTGAGTTTTTTTTTGGAGAGAGTCTCTTCTCCATGGAAGAGTCAGATGAGATCACCTTAGTTGGATCATCTAGTGATGAAGAAGATGCAACCATAAGTTTGGTGGATGATAATTGCAGAGATATGACTTTGGCTCACAATTATTTAACCCACATGTTTATTTCAACCACATCATTTGGGGATGAAGATGGGGTGAAATTATTTTCCTTGTTGGTGCCACATGAGGAGTAGGAGGGTCCCACATGTGTACATGATGAATTGATGAATGCACCATTCCCTTTCCAGTGGAAACATAGGCATCCACTTGCCTTCTTTGATGATTCCTTCATTCATTTGCACCCATTGAGTCAACCCAGTGGTAGAGAGGTGAGTCATTGGAGTTGTGCACTAGTTCTATGCTTGGGGAATCATAATATTTATCTAGGTGCGGAAGACTCATGGATGGAGAAGGTACCTAAGTACATTCTACCTAGAACCATCAGACATCATCTTGATTTCAATCCATTGGAATCTAGTGGCACAAAGTTCTATCCACCTATGGATAGATGCACTTCACAATTTGAGATTCTAGGAGGTAAAAGTTCCTTTTGTAAATTTATTGATACTTCTAATATTTTCGTGTTGTGTGATCAGTAGCATAGGTGCATATTACTTCCATTTGATTCCATTCATCCACATATGGATTAGGTGGAAGATTGCATGTCACACATGGAGTCTTCTTGCAAAAATATTTATGCTCATGATCATGGGAATCCAGCTAAGCAATAAAACTACCAAGAGAAGTTGTTGAGACATATATCTTGCACAAGGTGGCCTCTGTGGACGAAATCCATGTATTTGGATGGATGCTTGCACCCTTTGAATAGTGCCTGAGAGTTGATCCATTGGATGTTTTCACCTAGGGAAACACTTTGGTTTCTAATTGTTGTAAATGAAAGTATCCTATGGCTAGGGTTTAAGAAGCCATGAACATACTGGGGTTGAAAGGTGGATGTTTAATGTTCAACAAGCATATATAAGCAATATTTAGAGATAAGAAAGGTCCACACCTGACTAAGTGAAGGCTGGTCCAAGATTTCTCTAGCCCTTCTCTTGCTCCTCTTGTTCCTCTCGCTCCAAGAGACCTGAAAAATGAATTATACCTTCCTCAAACCAATATGACCACATATAAACAAATGATAATAAAATAAACATGAAATAATGATCTGATTAACATCATCATATGATCATAAACAAAGTTTCAATCACACATTGACAAATTATTTGGGAAGAATAAGGATATAAAATCTTTATTAATCTTGAAAACAAGTACAAGTATACCTTCTCTTCAAGTTTGGCACCTCACAAAACCTTGATCTGGTTCTGCTACTTCTCTTCTCCAAGGAACTCAGCCTCCAAGCTCTGCAACACAAGGAGAATGCTTCTAGGGCAAAGGTGTGGACAAAGAGAGCTCCAATTCCTCCAGCATCATGATGAAAATATTCGAGTCTCCTCTCATGGACCTCCCTACCTCTATTTATATGCTTAAGGAAGAGTTAGGGGCGAGGAAAAAGTAGATACAACTAAAGGAGTCAATTGCATAACTACCCAAACTACCCCAAAATTCAAAATTCATATTTTTTTACATTTTCAGGAGGCGTACGCGGGTTACAGAGACAACAGTTGCGTACATGAGGAGTACACGAGGGTTGTAATGCAAAAAAGTCATGTATTTAAGGTGTATGTGACTATTATATATAGCAACTTGCGTATGTATGTAGGTTTCCTTAAGGGAAAGTCGCGTACACATCAGAAACTCATTTTTAGGGTATATTTAGGCATTTTAATACGTTGATGTCTTCAGGAAAGTTTTAGCTAACGGAAATACCTTTCCAATGGTGTAGAGATGAGGTCAAATAGAGTTACAAAACTCAAGATATGGGTCCTTCAAGTTAGGTATTTTTTCAGTGACTTTCATGAAGTGTCGTCATGGAAGTGTCAACATGCGACGAAATCATGGGAAAGTGGTCATAGGTAAAGATGTGTCATTTTGAGCTATAATAGATGCCCCCTAATGTATGAGGTTATAGGGGAAGACGATAGCTGAAATACTTTATAAAGGAAACAACTGAGTGTGGAGAGAGCAGAGAATCCAAGATTAAAAGGCTCAAACAAAGGTACCTGAAAGAGAGATAAATGTTAGAAAAAACTGATCTCTAGGACATAAAAGTCCATATAAAAAACATCACCATAAAGATATAGGAAGATCCAACATATGTATAACTGATGAAACTATCATGATCGCTCAATATGCAAAAAGGCACCATATCAAATCTAAAGGAGTCATGGCCACAAATGAACAAGGTGGATCCATACTCAACAATTGATCATAGCCACAAAAATACAAGGTGGATCTATGTCTCAGCAAAATTTCATATAAAATTTAACAAGGTCTTGTGCAACTTGGGCAATAGCAAAATGATGATGCTACTGTCGGCCCAAGATCTTCAATCCAAACTGCCCAAAAAAGGTACAAATCCTAACCATGCGAATAAAGGGAGTTGAAGTCGAACATGGAGGAAATCGTTTGATTACTGGTCAATAATGAGAACCATTAACAAACGCGAGGGAAACCACCATTAATGAAAATGGTCCCCAAGGTACCTAGTACATTCTAACAAGTGTGATTACAAGGTTGGACACTTGAAGAATCCATTGATTAGGAGACATTAAGGTATTCCCACTACCCAATAGCAAGGGAAATTGCCACTGATGACTACAATCCCCAAGGTACTGTCATAAAACTCTAAATCTCATCCCCAGAGCAAGATGTGTTGCAGTCGATAGGAAGAGATCTGTTGGAAGGAAGGCATTAAGGCATCCTTCATCATCCAACACGAGATAATTCAAAGACTAATTGGATCTGGAATTGGTACTGAATTTCACGACAAGCACCGCTGAAGACATGATGTAATGAACTGATACCGGGGAATGGACGACAAAAAAGGTCAAGGCAACTGCAGAATGGCCGACAAAGGTTTAATCCTTGAACTGTGAGCACAACATAAAAGTGACTTAGGTAGCTTTTGACACAAAAGGACAAACGAAACAAATCTGCAATGTAGGAGACATTGACAGATTCCCCATATAATTGGAAAAGAAACCAACTGGAGGAGTAAAAACTCTGAATCGGGATAAGATCAAAAAACTAGGACCCAACTGTTGATAGACTCAAAACTAGTGCTTTGTTCAAGGAAACAAGACTTGATGCCATGATGTAAAAAACATGTGAATGAACTTCCCTTCCCCTCTTTCTTGTAAAGGTTTAACGAGTCCAAGAAAGCAAACTCGAGACCATCTTCATTTTTGGCAAGCTTGAAGAAAAGACAGAAGAATGCTTGATAAAGCACTGATTCGTGGATTTTATGAGCCTGAACTAGTACATGCTCGATGGTGTTTTCATAGTTTAGAGAGTCTGAAAACTCCAAAGAAGACTCCATGGGGGTGCTTTTTCATCCAATTTAGTCTCTTGAGGCTGGAAAAGTATAAAACAAACCACAGAAGAACTCTCTTAGCTTACAAAGAAGTAAGGCACACCTTTTTCGTATTTAGTCAGGAAGGTATGAAAAAGGTTAAATTACCACCTACCCAATGCTCCTTCAAAAGTAGCATATAGCTTGAGTTTTACGAGTGTGAAGGAAGGAAAGATCACTCGGAAAGATCCATTTGATTACAAGAAATGGGGCTTACAATAGTAAACTCGATTCTTTGTTCTTTCGGGTTTAATGAGCATGAGAAAGACATAAATTACACTCGGAATCTTTTTCATGTTTTGGTCCAGAGCACGAAAAAGCGAAAACTAAGTTCATACTGAGGGTTCCTTTTCCGTAATTTTAGTCCCTCGGGTCTGGAAAAGTGATAAACCTATGCCTAAGAATAATCTTCTCAACTCTGAAGAAAAGAGAGTGTTCCTTTCTCGTATTATTCCACATGGTCCAAGAAAGCGATAACCTATCACCAATGTGGATGCCCATTCACATATTCTTAACGATCCTAAAAAGACAAGTTTACTCAGCAGTCAAGTCTATTTTGAGGAGTTAGACTTGGGCCTAAAGAAACTCAATATATTTCCCGTGAAGTTTTAACGAGTCCGAAAAAGTAAACTCACAACCTCCTTACTGTTTTTTACGAGCTCAAAGGAGAGAAAAAAGAATGCTCTAAATGTGAGGAGATGAGTGTCAGGGGAAAGTGAAACTAGTTCCAAGTGCGAGGAACAAACCTATGCATAATGCAAGGAATATGAGAAAGATAAAGACACTCGGGGAACATCTCCTCAAGGTAAAAGGTGTCAAGTTACAAAGGAAAAATGATACAAGGATTAGCGATGATGAGGACAAAGATCAGGGCTTATACAATAAGCTAAAAGCGTGGAAGCCAGCATCAGGATCATAAGTGTGAGCAGGGTACATGCAAATGCAATTACAACTTGAACAACAAGGCGAGGCCAGTAAACAGTTGTGAATCCAACTACAAATCCTATCTCCAAGAAACAACAA
The DNA here is from genome assembly GCA_001517045.1 of Pseudotsuga menziesii. NCBI lineage: Eukaryota > Viridiplantae > Streptophyta > Pinopsida > Pinales > Pinaceae > Pseudotsuga > Pseudotsuga menziesii. The sequence continues at coordinate 615,399 of LPNX010732177.1, read as the reverse complement.
CATGAGGATCATATTCAGAAGAAAAGATCTGATGCAAGTCACTTTGGAAGAAACACATGCGACTTTGCTATCTTCTACAAAAGTTAAAGTCAAGGCAAAATCAACTGAAGAATATTCTATAGAACCAAGGCTCGAGGGTTTATAATCAGTAAGATCAACCTCAGAAGGAGAGCAAAAATCAATAAGGGAGATAGATTCTGTAGGAACAAACGCAGTATCACAGGAGTTGAAAAATTCATAAGAAAAATCAAACTCATTAGGATCACTGACTTGATGTTCGAAGGGAGAGTCCAAAAAATCAACAAGACCAACAAAAGAAGACTGATCCATGGGAAAATTAGGTTTACTAATCAAATCAGGGTTAGACTTAGTCACAACTAAACCAACATCCAAAAGAAGGTCAGACTGTATCAAAGACTCTGGGAAGACTTCATCCGAAGGAAGGAGATCATCCAAGATAGGACACATGTCTAAACTTTCAATGGATCAACAGAGTGTAGAGTAGGCTCCATGGTCTGTATAGGATGACTCACCCAGTCAACTGTTGGGACCAAGTCCCGAGAAGGTAAGCATGAAAATGGAGGTTGCTTCTCAGTAGCAATTGAATGCAAAGGACATGAGTCCACATAGCTCACCTATGGCAGGGCAGTGTCTATAGAAACAATGGGAATCAATAAAGGAAAAACCTGGTCTCTAGTTGGGTCAGGAGATGGATCAAGAAATTCCAACCGATCGATAGTGACAATTTCTTCACCATGATTAAAGTACATCACATGAAACAATGTTGACACCACAGCTTGCATGGCATAGACATAATCACGTCCAAGGAGCATATTGAAGTCCAATGGGTCTTCTATCACCATGAAGTCAACTAAGACAGTCTTCCCACCCAAAGTAATAGGCGTTTGAGCAAGAATTCCCAAGGCTATACAAGTTCTTCTATCAAATTCCAGTAACTGATTAGTAGTTAACGCAAGGCTGGGAGATCCCATGCCTCACCAAGCACGAGCAGAAAAGATACTAACTGAGGCTCCTTCAGCAACAATACAACGAGCAATCATGTAAGGTTCAACATTGACCTTTATCTGGAAAGGTGCATCAGGAGGAAGGCGCAGCTCAACTAGGCTATCCCAATCAAAGGAAGCAATCCGGGAGCTTGGTGGGGGTTGTTCCAAAGCGAGTTTAGTGCCCCCTTATTCAGTAAGTTCTAAACTGGCAGTGAATAAAATGTGACTAGCAAACACTTCAATCTCCAAAGAAAGAGTGGGATTGATCAACAATGGAATCGATTCAATCGCTTCATGAAAGTCACTCTCCAAAGGGAGAGTGGGATTGACCAAAGATGTCATTGGTTCAATCACATCAGGATTGCTCTCTAAAAGAAGAGTGGGATCAACCAAATTTGAGATTGGTTCGACCACTTGATCAAACAAAGGTTGAGTAAGTTGTTGAGAAACTATAGGTTGTTCAGGAGAAGGAAATTCTTGAGTCTCAGACCACAATCTTCACACCTTTGCGATAGCAAGGCACTAGTGAGTAAGATGATCTCCCTCACATAGCTTATAAGGGAACTTAATTTTTCACTTCAAACGCCTGGTTTTCTCAAGAGTGTCAACATGAATAGTAGTGGATGGCTGTTTTCTCTCAACATGTTCTACAGAGGTTGAGAGTTTTCCCCCACCATGACCACCAGAGGCTAGGTGACTGGGTCCAACATGACTAAGAGAGGCTGGTTGTTGAGAGACTTTAGGATGTTCAAAAATGGGATGACCATGAAACCAAACTCTTCGCACCTCTGCGATAGAAGGGAATTTATAAGTAAGGTGGTCTCCCTCACAAAGCTTACAAGGAAACTTGGGCTTGTGTTTTGAACGGTTAGTCTTTTCAACAGTGTCAACATGACTTGCAAGGTTGACGGATTGTCTTCAGCATGAACTACAGAGGCTGAGAAACTGCCCCGAGTATGACTTGCAAAGGCTGAGAGACTGGGTCCAACATGGCCTACAGAGGTTGGATGGGCACCACCAGCATGAACAACAGAAGCTGAATGGTTAGGATCAACATGCTTTGCAGCAGTTGAGTGTGTGCCCCCGGCATGAACTTCAGAGGTTGGGTGGATGGATCCAACATGACTTGCAGAGGTTGGATGGGGAGGTTCAAATTGAACATCAAAGGTTGAACAGGTGCCCTTAGCATGATCTACAAAGGCTGATTGACTTGATCCAATGTGAACTGGAAAGGTTGGAAGGATCCCACCAACATGATCAACAGAGGCTAGATAATGAGGATCAACTTGACTTGTAGAGGTTGAGTGCTTAGATCCAACATGACCTGTAGAGGTTGGATAGGTGCCCCCAACATGAACTGCAGAGGCTAGGTGGTGAGGTTCAACTTGACTTGCAGAGGTTGAATTGGTGCCCCCTTGCTTATGTGGCTTCTTCCTATTCCTCCTTCTTTTACTCCTTTTAGACTTTCGGTTACTAGTATCATTACTTTCACCACATGAGGTAGAAGGAGGAGGAGAATCAACTACAAGTGAAGGGGAAGCAGTGTTTTGATTCCCTTGATATAAGGAGCTTACTTGAGAAGCATCAAGAGCATTCAAGATAGTTGGAGTGGAAAACAACCACACCGATAGCCCTAGGGTGAATCCAGGTAGATTCAAGGTGGCCATCAAGGGAACACCAACATTCCCTATGAGAGGAATAGTACAAGGAGTTCCTAGCATGGGGATCTCTTGGTTGGTGTTCAAAGGGGTGTTAGCAATAGTTTCAAACCATAAGACAGAGTCTGAGGTTGACAAGCAACCAAACTTACAAAGGATACACCTAAAGGCACACTAAGTACAGAAAAACCACACAACACTCACTAAAAATTCCTAAAGCCAAAATAGACAAATAGGTATAATATATACTTTCCAGAAGAAAGCTGATAGATAGTTACTTGGCATCCCTGTAGACATTCTTAGGCACAAGTGGAGGGATCACCCACCACCCTCCCACACCTTCTACCGGGGTTACCTTCCAAGCCCATCCAAGGTCAACCAGAAATAGCCTTCTTGTGTACCTGTGTATGAACCCTAGATGTCAAAGAGACTAAAGGATACCTTAACTATATTGGCAGTCTGGGGGGCCAGTCGCAAGCCTGGTTCGTATGCATGGGCAGGGTATCAAATCCCGAAACCATGTCTAAGACAGAATCCCCAGATGCAGAAAAACCTTGGTCTACGCTTTGACAAGGAATCAGAGGGTTATCTCCTCAGTCCAAGCCTCCACACGACCTCGTGCTTAACTCCTATTTGAGAGGAGGTTCCCAAATACAATCAACATAGAAAAGGGTTTACCTAGTGATTGGCCAACTACGTCTGAATTTTAACACTTGTGGGGAGTTTAAACTCCCTATCCAACAAGTCTAGCCTAAGCTAGTTGGTGTATGACCCTATAAAATAAAACTTACTAATAATTTTTAAATTATATCGTTTATTTTAAGGGTTGTTTTTAGTCATAGGGTAAATGGCATGAAACTTATGTGGTGTTTTGACTCAACGTTGAAACAAAATGACTAAGCAAAGAGAAATGAAATGCAAAAAGCAAAAACTATTCTCTTCTTTTTCAAATAGAAACTTGGAAGCCACAAAAGAACAAATTCTTTTTTATTTTTTCAAAAACAATGATATGCCATGCAATATATACTAAAAACCTAATCTACATGCATATAAAGCAAACATGTGTTTTTTTTTTCATTTTTCTTTTATAAATGAAAAAGGAAAAAACAGTCTAAATGCAAGCAAGTACTGTAAGCAAATCAAATAGAAAACTACTCTACACCCCACAAACAAACCCTAGGTTTCCCTAAAGTTGGATATCAACCTCTCTTGAAAGGAAGGCTTACAAAGGTAAACAAGCCAACAAATTTGGAATGAAGAGACCAAGCAATAAGAATGACATAAACAAAGGTCAAGAAGTCCTAAGAATCAATCTAAACCTATAAACAGAGGTTGCTCGAAACCTTGTCCAACAAGGTCAAGCCAAAGAAGGAGGTGGGGGGGAAAGCAGCAAAAAAAAGTATATGTTCTTTTTATTTTTCTTTTATAAATGCAAAAGAAAAACTACCTACAAACAAAAGTATGCAGATAACAAGAACAAAGCAGAAGGAATTCTGCTATACAACCACCAAACAAACTCTAGAATGAACTAAAGTCAGTATAAACCCTACTTGGAAGGAAGGCTTGCATACAAAATAAGTCAACTATTTTGGCATGGTGAAGTTAACCAATAGAAGAAGAAGGAAGCAAACACCAACAAGCTTCTGAACTCAGACAAAGATCACTGACATAGGCTGACCAGAAGCATAAGCCAAAAAATCATGCCAAGCAAAGGAGGTGGGGGAAAAGAGCAAAGAGAAAACCCTAATGCTATAAAAGGCTTACCACATAGATAAAGAACAACCAAAAGGGATGACACTAACTGCCTGGATTCATGCACCTACAAAGGGCACCAAAGACCTACCAAATAGCCCACAAACAGAAGAAAAAAACACCAAAAAGAAGAAAAAACATTGTTTTAGGGGCACACGCGGGTTCTACTACTGACAGGTCACATGTCATATGCAGGTTGATAGTATAGCAATTTGTATCTACAAGAACATGTGGGTTGTACCACTAAAAAGTTGCATATCATATGTGGGTTGGCAGTATAGAAAGTCACATGTACCGAACCAGACACGCGACTGTTCAGTCTGCAACTCGCGTATGGGTGGAAAAAATCCCCCAAAAAGGTCAAAAACTGCCTTAGGAAGGCAGGGTAGATCTTCTATCAGACTAATAAAGTGTTCCTAAGTGTCAAGAAAGACCTAAAACCTTGCAAAAGACTAAAAGAAATACAGAGAAACATCAAACAGACAAGGCTCTCTCCAGCGGAGTCGCCAGTTCTGTTGTAAAGGAAAGTATCCTATGGCTAGGGTTTAAGAAGCCATCAACATACTCAGGTTGAAAGGTGGATGTATAATGTTCAGTAAACATATATAAGCAAGATTTAGAGATAAGAAAGGCCCACACCTGATTAACTGAAGGATGGTCTAAGCTTTCTCTAGCCCTTCTCCTGCTCCTCTTGTTCCTCTCGCTCCAAGAGACCTACAAAATGAATTATACCTTCCTCAAACCAATATGACCACATATAAACAAATGATAATCAGATAAACATGAAATAATGATCTGATTAACATCATCATATGATCATAAACAGAGTTTCAATCACACATTGAACAATTATTTGGGAAGAAGAAGGATATCATATCTTTATTAATCTTGAAAACAAGTACAAGTATACCTTCTCTTCAAGTTTGACACCTCATAAAATCTTGATCTGGTTCTACTACTTCTCTTCTCCAAGGAACTCAGCCTCCAAGCTCTGCAACATAAGGATAATGCTTCTAGGGAAAAGGTGTGGGAAAAGAGAGCTCCAATTCCTCCAGCATCATGATGCAAAGATTCAAGTCTCCTCTCATGGACCTCCCTACCTCTATTTATATGCTTAAGGAAGATTTAGGGGCGAAGACAAAGTAGTTACAATTGAAGGAGTCAATTGCATAACTACCCAAACTACCCAAAATTCAAAATTCGTATTTTTTTGGCATTTTCAGGAGGTGTATGTGGGTTGCAGAGACAATAGTCCCATACACGAGGAGTACACGTGGGTTGCAATGTACAAAAGTCACGTATTTAATGTGTACATGACTATTATATATAGAAACTCGCGTACGTACGCGGTTTTCCTAAATGGAATGTCACATACACGTCAAAAACTCATTTTTAGGGTATTTCTTGGGCATTTTCAGACTTTGGTGTCTTCTAGAAAGTTTTAGCTAACTGAAATACCTTTCCAAAAGTGTAGAGATGAGGTCAAATGGAGTTACATAACTCAAGATATGGGTCCTCCAACTTAGGTGTTTTTTCAGTGACATTCAGTGACTTCCATGAAGTGTCGTCATGGAAGTGTCGACATGCAACAAAATCATGGGAAAGTGGTCATAGGAAGAGATGTGCCATTTTGAGCTATAACACTACTTGATTTGGTTGGATGGTCTTTCCTTCCACTTCCTCCCTAGATAAAACGACACATGATTGATATATGTGCACTAAAGGGTAAACATTTTTCTTAAATCAATGGAGGTTCCTTAGACACATCAGAATAATTTGGTGATGAATGAAATGATCATGTATGGATTCTATATAATTCTCTCAATATGCATGGAGGAACATAGGATAACCACCTATGTTTTCATAGCAGCAATGATGTGAGTTACAGGTCTAGCTTGCACGTGGATTTTCATACTTTGGAGAGGATCAATATGATTTGGAACCACATTGAGAAGTTTCATGCTTGGTGGGAGAGTCTCAAAGATTTTTAGTTTGGCATGGGGAGTGATCAATTTCCAATGTAGTGGTATGATTTTAACTTCCTCATTTTCATCCTCTATTATGATGAAATTTTTTTGTTGTTAATAATGTTTGAGAGGATGCGGGTAATACCATGGGATCCTGGCATTATTTGGAATGAAATCTCTCCAAAAGGGGTAGGAATGTTTGGATACTTGCAAAGAAATCAGTGGGACCCAAGAATTATAGTAAGTTATCTTAAATAGGTGAAATTTTTTCGGAAGAAGGGTTAGTCATTAGGGGAATGACTATAATCATAATGGTTCAATGGAAAAGGTTTCCCAGTGAATATTCCACTTGGGAGGGTGAAAAAATTCTGTAGCACCCTGATTGCTTCTGCTTGAGGACAATTAGACTTGGGAGGGGAGGACTGTCATGTCCCTTCCTTGAAGGACATTAAAAGTGTTGACCTTGTCAAGTTCCTAGGGGTAAATAAATGAATTAATTAAATTATGCCTAGGGAATTTTTAATATTTAATACTATGGAGGCATGTTTTAGATTAATTTTCCTAATTTTGGTTATTTGTATGTAATCAATTAATTATTATGAAAAATAATTGCATGTGGGAGTGAGTTGCCAAGACATGAGGGTGCATTAGGCTAACCAACTTTCCTAGGATGAAAATAACAACTATACAAAAAACTGGAAAATGAAATATGTCATAAAAAAAGATGGAAATTGTCAAAAGTAAGAAAAAACAAAACAGTTTTAAAAGAAGGAAATTGCATGCTAAGCAATCAGTCATAAAGCAGGAAACTTTTGGTCAAGGAGGGTGCAGTTTCCAATTTGGTGAAAAACTGCTAGGAAGGAAACACCATTAATCATAAGAAGGAAAATGTTGGTCAAGTAGGGCGCGATTTCCACTTTGCTTGAGTGATGCAATCAAGGAAACATCATCTAAAGGCTTAACTTGCTAATTTCCTTAAGGAAGGCGCATTCATGGCTTAGGGTTAGGGTTTGCAAGTGGGTAACTTGCCCAATAGGTGGATGACTTTCTCAACAATTCAATCAGTCTATAAAATAATGCTTCCAACTCCTTTGAAAAAATTTTGATGATTATTTTTATTATGTAGAGTGAAGCATAGGTTCTTGTCTGAGTGAAGTGCCCAAAGCTTTCCTAGTCTCTTCTATCTTCCCTTCTCTCTTCCATTCTTTAGTCCAGACAAAGAGAGTCAAGGAGAAGCCATTGAAGACAAATATAAAGCTCAGAGATCATCCATTTAGAATTGGAATTTGAGCTCTCGAGATTGTGAGATTGGTGTCTAGTGTTGGGTTCAAGCCTCAAATATTCAGTTTTGGGAACCAGTGAGGGAGATCAAATGCTCTAAAATATTTACGATACTATCATATTAGTCTAATATTTACGATCTATCTTGTACATAAATATTTCTGCTCCATGGGGTCATAATGCCAGAATTTCTATAAGAGAGGCATTCCAATGCTCATTTCATATGCCTTTTGTAACTTTTATGCACTGACAGTGATTTTATGGCCATAATAATGTTTTATGAGTTTGATGATTCTTATTATAGTATGATAAACCGATGGTAATATTTATTTTTCAGAGATGATAAATTTCCAATATCTTCTTTATTTTGCTACCTATGCTCATTATCTACTTAAAATTGACTAGTTTTATTGTTTCTAATTCCATGAATAATATGTAAGATAAAATTTAATTATTTAAGTTGTAGTAGGTCATAAACTCACTCCAAAACCCAAAAATACTCACATAAAATAATTTATTTAAGGTCGTACATTTCTTGTTAATCCTCCCTTGCGCGAGAAATCTCTAGGACAAATTCTTAGTTTTTTCCTAGACAACGTCAAACTCTTACAAAAATCTTGTGAACCTGTTTAAATGATATTTTATTCCTAAAAATTGACTGATAACTCTCGTGATACTTCCATATCCATGTTTTCTTGGAATTGACTATTCAAATCTTAGTTTGGACCGGTTGGGACACCTAGAAGCCCGGTAGTAAAATTTATCCTTGCTGATGCTTGAAACCTAAAAGGGACCAACATCTAGGTGCTTAGGTATCTAAACTTTTAGTATCCATATCTATCTTTTGGTTTCTCCAATTAACCCTCTGCAATCCTAGTGCAATTCCAATTTTTTACTAAGAAATTTTCCCACATGTCCACTAGTTCTCTGACTTTTGTTTATCATAGTAATTTTGGAAATTAAGCCCAAGATTAGATCAATTGAACTCACGAAATTTCTTAAAACATATGCAAGAAATACTCAAGAAACAAGACTGAATGAGTTGAATAACAAAAACCATCATTATATTACTTTACACCAGCCATCATTATATAGTAATTGGTTTTTCATACATGTATATGCTCCAAGGATTTGAAAGCATAAATATGCTATTCGAATCAGTACAAAATTAGGCTTACTAAACTAGTAAAAATCCTCCATAGGTGCATAAAAAACTTTCCTAATATGTCAAGAGGTTCATGAAATTGATGATTGGGTTGTTATAGCTGATAAGTGAAGGAAAATGGAATAAATCATGATTCTGAGGTGAGAAAAAAAAGGAGGCTGAGTAGTGACAAAAACAAGGCAGTCTACCTTAAAACTAGTTTTACCTTTTGCCTTAAATTGCAAAAAAATATGGAAACTCTATATAAGGAAAGAATGCGGACTTACTAAACTAGGTAGTCTGTGGCTTGGAAGAGTCTTATCTAGAATCTTTCCAAAGCGCTCCTGGGGGATTTTTTGGCAAGTTTGACCACAAAAATGATAGTTGACTCCAACTAGCTAATGTAGGACCTACGAAATTAATAAAAAAGATTAATTATTTTATCCTAAGTATGGGAATGTGTTTTGATTATTTCAATAGTAGTCAGAATTAATATTGAAGATCTAATTTAGACTGGGGATATTACATTTGTATTGCGACTTGTATTGATTAGATGCAATTGCTATGGAAAAGGAATAAGAATGTATGGCATATCATGTCCTCCATCAAATATGCCCTTAATGTTGTATGGTGTGCTATATTGGACTATTCATGATTTCCCAAGACTTGGTGTTTGTTCAGGCAATAAAACATGTTTACGTATTTACTGTCATAATTTATTATCAGACCCACTTTCATACTTACTTTTATACTATTATTTTTATGTCATTAACATTACTTATTTAATTGTATGGCTTCAAACAAAGGGGATGTTTTCATTTCAATATGTGCATCACAATTTGAGGGGCAATATTCGAAATATCTACATAAATTAATTTATGCAGACAATAGGGTTTTTATACCACCATATCATAAGTTTAGAAATCACCTGAAGAATCAATTTGATGGAAAAGTTGAAAATGGAGTCCCTCCTATGGTTGTGGGTCTAGGTGTCTGGCTTAAGAAGTATGAAGATACTAAATTGAATTCTTGGGAGGAAATTTTTTATCAGGGTGATTCAATTAAAGAACCGTAAGAAGTTGTAATTAATATGCCAAAAGGAATGAAAAGAAAATCCATATTTTATGAGCTCCCTTACTAGAAGGATCTATTACAGGGTTAATTTTAGCCCAATGGACTATTTTTCCATGTTTTTCTCCCAAAAGCATTCACCATTTTGCATTTTTTGAAGCCATGTTTCGCCCAATTTTGATGGGGTAAAATTTTTTCACCCTAAAAATCACCAAATTATTATATAAACAATATAAAATCCTTGGAAATTAAAATATTTTTTGAAAAATATCGCGAATCATTTAATAGTTGGCATTTTAAGAATTGGTAATATTCGCCAACATTTATGCGCTTTTAAATATGTATGGTTCCTTAAAATCATCCCTGATCTATTAATATATCACCTCTGTTGCCAAATTTCTGTGGTGATAGGTTATTGGTGATGTAATCGGAGAAACCACAGTATCGAAATGACCAAGTCTGTGGTTTCTCCGATTACATCACCAATAATATATCACCTATTAGATCCTATGAAAATATTCAAAAATGTCCTAGATTCTATATTTCAACATATATCAGGAAAAGACAAGGACACCTTGTCTTCAAGGAGAGGTATTGCTCTTTCACATACCAAATTGTATAGAAGACATTTGTGGACATATAGGGAAAATGAAACATATGCACAAGCTCCATGAATTCTGAAGAAGAAAGAGCTAGACCAACTAAAAAAAGGCCTTCGTTCATTAAGGACACCTACTAGCTATGAGCCATCATTGAATAAGGAGTTTACAAATGATGGACATATCACAGGATTTAAAATACATGATTTTCCTAATTTTATGAAGGTATTATCATCCTTTAAATTATACTGTTAAGATTAATTAAGTACTGAATATATTTTGGTATTATGTTGTGTGATAAAAATTACTAATGACCTTTAATAATTGCATTTGTTATCATATCATGCCATTGGAAATTAGGAGGGGTAATGTCTCTCATTGAATTAAGTAATTCCATAAGTCGATTGTTAGAATTTACAAGGTATGTGGTATGAAATGGTGACTCCCAAGGCTTAGTCCCTTATTAAATCTTTTAGGCATACAAGACTAGGAAGGATTCCTCAAACAACCAAATATGTTCTTTAGTCTAGATACGAGTTACATTAGTGGGTTATTGGCACTAATTATGGGTTTCCCGACCTTTATCATTATTGGGGGATGAAACATATGCCTTAGGCCACAAGGAGGCTTCTATGGCTCAAGGGTCATGGACATTACTTGAAGCACCACATATAACCTCTATATGGTGTGTTTGGCATCCAACTAGGGATATGGATACCACTAAAACATTTTGAGCACTTGAGGTCAGTTGAGTATCCCTTGTCATGGGGTGATTCCATGAAGGTGGGTAACACTTTTTCGCGAAATTTGGTGATGAAAACCTAATTTTTTATTGATCTGCTAGATAGAAGCCCTCGAAATGTATATATGCCATGTGAATTTCGATTTGTAGTAAAAAAACAAATTGTAGAATATTATGTTGCCTTCCTAATTATATTTAAAAAAAAATATTCCGATGTCATTTAATGTGTAAAGTTTTGCATTTAATGAACTGTGTGACTTTTAAA
>LPNX010732177.1:592359-603708 GCA_001517045.1 Pseudotsuga menziesii | reverse complement strand
TCTAAGTGTAAGTTTTAGAAGTAATTAAAAAAAATCCCATATGAATTCCAAAACGCATGCATGATACCTCAATGGATAGAGGATTCAGTGATGAATCTATCGGTATGAACTCCACTCAGTTGTGTGCCATGAAAGGTAGCATTTACACCCCTAGAAGACACAAAGAAACATTGATTTTCCTGCAAAAGGGCTAATTCTCTATTTTTTCGGCCCTCAGCCGAGGTTTTCAGAAACCCTTGATCGAGTTTCTGTTAAATATTCGAAAAAAAAGCTTTGTACTTGACTACCAAGGTTTTATATGCACGCTCAACACCATGACTACTCTATCTAGAAGATTATCCCGATGCAGGACATTTTAGAAATTGGCTTCTAGGATCCAACTAAGAAAATGGACATAAAGAATTTCAACATCATTTGATTCGACCAACTCTGCAAATAATAAGTATCTTAGAAATTTAAACAAAAAAGAAAATCATGACAGTGCCAGCTTATTCTACTAATAGACCTTTCATCATTTTAATTGGAAACCAGAAGTCCCTGGTACAAATCGCCATGGGGCCAAGGGTTTGAGAAATGGATTGTTAAAATCTTTTTAATGTTCATTAAACTACTTCAAAACACAAAACAGGGCTAGAATGGAGTAGCAGTGGGGGGGCAGGAATTGAAGATCAGAATTAGAGTTACAGGAATGTAGTGAAAGGTTTTAAATACTAAAAATACTTTGTTCCTTCGTATATAATTTTTAATTTTAAAAAACTACAATTAAGTGATATGAATTTGAAAAAACTAAGTTTTATCTTAATCATCCAGATCTATTCCACCCTGGGCTCCGAGCTTTAAATATATGGCCCGAGGATCTATATCGTAGGTATCAGATCGTAGTCCTGAGAATCCAGGTGAAGTGGACACAATTTGGATAAGTTCAAATCATCAACTGAATTGCATGCATCATTGGCATAGTATTATTTTTGCATTGAACCAAGGAGAGCAATGATGCATGTCATTCAGATGATGAGCTGAACTTAGGTGAGTTATATCCATTCGACCTGGTTTCTCAGGATTACATTACGATACCTTTGATATATATCCTCGGGTCATATATTTAAATCCCAGAGCCCAGGGAGGAATAGAACATGATGATTAAGATAAAAATTAGTGTTAAATTCAGAGTCATATCACATAATTGTAGTTTTTTAAAATTAAAAATTATATACAAAGGAGAAAAGTATTTTTAGTACCATTAGAGAGATGAAAATGTGAGCATGAAAAAAAAATGACCTCATTTCCTTGGGTTATATCAATTTCCATTGTTTACTTTTCAAAATTGTTATTTTGTCACACATTTGCAATTAATCTTGCTAATAAATTATTGAATGACATTAGAATTTACATCAATAACACGTGACTAATTCTTTAGTGTTTCATAATGCTAAGAGTGGAGGAAAATAAATAAAAGAAAATGTGTTATGGCGACTGTGGGATCTGAAAAACAAAAAGTATGGAAACTAAACATGATACTAATTCTCATTTCGACAAGAATTGAAAATGTTCAGTGACATGAATTCAAATGGGGATTCAAAATACAAGGTGTCCAAGCATCTTTTGGAAGACTTCATTAAATGAAACTTTACATGATGCATATGAAAATACAATGTCAATATCAAGCTATGAGTTCGATCAAGGTCTCTAAAACCATTGATCGAACAAGTTAGAGAAAAGCTCGATCGAGCTAGCAACTTCATCGAGTTTTTCAAAACTGTAACTAAAAACATATTCAAATGTGCACAGGAATATGGACACCCAAATATAATTAAAATCAAACATAGAATTATATGATAATAAAATTTAATAAAACATAATTTCGACTATAAGAATGATACTTGAGGGTAATAGTACATACCTTGAAGATAAAACAAGTAAATGCATTACTATTGTCACTTCCACTAGATTTTATGTATAGATATTAGTTGTAGAGTAATTGGAGTTATAGATGTGATTGATTGGAGTCATAGTTGTGATTAATCACATCTATAACCTTATTACTCTGCGACTAATATCCATCAAAGGAAGTTCATATCCATATCCAATTAAATGATGGGCATGTTGTCTATTTATAGGAAATTAAAGATGCTCGATCGAGGTCTACATTAACCCTCGATCGAGATTTTTTTAATGCTTGATTGAGGTTCCGCACCATCGACCAAGGGTTAACAAAAAGCTCGGTAGAGAATTTAACAGAACCTCGATCGAGCTGTTAAGACCTCGATCAAGGTACATTTTTCCATTTTTGTCGAATTCTCGTTGCCAAAAAATGTAACCCACCTCTGTGAATGCACCCCATGACTAGTGGAGTGAACCCATAATTTAGTCCCAAAAGGATGGACCCAAGATGGTTCTTGTGTCCTTAGAAATGGTCTAAGGAGGTATAACAATGCCTTAGGGATTAGAATATGATTTTATTAATCATTGATCATGCACCTAATCCAATACCACCACAGAACTAGTAAAATTATTCTTTTGACTACAGGTGTCATATGGGTGAAAAATATTATCTTTACATATAAGGTTGTGTTTCTATTTTCTTTTCGCGTCGTTTATTAGTGTTCTCTAATCACTAATGAAAGTAAAACACTTATATGACCATTTTTTAGATGCATATCCCCAACTCAATCTCTTTTATTATAAATATTAGGTGTCTCCATATTAATCTTATTTTTATCCATATCAACATGGAAAGGTTTACAAATTTATTATATATTTTCCATAAATAGAACAGAGAGCATATTAGTAAACCACCCCTATAACATGATTTAATTACGACATTAAATTATGTTGATGCAATTATGACATGAAATGATGTTCCTCATTAGAGAGCTTCTTATGCATAAATAGAAAACGTATTAGTTAACTTCCATGTTGAAATATAAAATATTGTTACATGAACCCAATTGTTATATGTTAATGGAAGTCGAGACTCTATCATTGCAATATTTATTTTATTCTCACAAAATAGAATATAAATCTATTTGTGAACATGTTTTAATGTAAATGCTAAAAAAAAGATAAATATTGGGATCAACATTTTAAGGGTGGAAATAAAAAGATGTATGGCAAATATCCAAAAACAACAATGATACTAAGGATATTTAGTGAAATTAAGGGGATAGGGGTTTTAACTAGAAATGTATATTCAAAGGGGTGTTCCACAAAAATATTTGAGAGGTGAAAAATAATCAGGGGTATTTTTTAGTGTCTGAAATCCCATGGTATTTTCATCATTCTTTTATCTATGTTTACAATGCCATATTATCTATATCTAACTTGCATTGGTTGGTTTTCTCAAACTGAGCTATATTGACATTCCTCTCACTATTTGGTTTATCTTTCCTTTATATTTTTTTTCGATGTGAACACATTGTGCATGCGATGTGAACACATCATGTGCACAATACACAACACTTGGCATGGTGTGAACAAAAAAATTGGATTTAAACATAATGCACACACATTATGTAACACTTTTGATTGTCCTACTCACTTAACTGTGTGCCACCTCCTATCCTAATGTTCTGCTATGGGTTGCATGTCCTATGGAACTAACATGACCATGGAAAAATGTGACATTTTTCTCCTTTCTCAATATGTCTATGTTTCAAGGATCGATACAATATGTTATAGACAATTATTGATGATGAAATTGTAGACATAGATGGACTCCCTTTCTGTAGATTACATATATCTAATTTTTAAGAAAAATAATAATTTTTAAATATTTTTCTTGTGATACAAATTCTTAGTAGAAAAAAAACACCTATTTGTTGTTTTAGCCATAATTTTTTAATTTATTAACTATCTCATAAAAAATTATATGTTGCAATACTAGGCACCTACCTCTACACACTAAAAAAAACATAATCCTTCATCATTATATTAAGACTTTCAAAAGTTGCACTAACACTTGGTGAACTAATTTCAAGGTATCATCACATAGATAATTATGAAAAAAATTAAAACATGTAAATTTTATTTTGGAAAAATACATTGCACTAGTACTACTTCTTATCGACATTTTTATAAGATTTTGTATATCGATTGCATCATTTATGCACTCAAAGAGTGCACTAACAAGGACACATACTTTATAATTTTCCAAAATAATAAAATGTCAATGTTAGAAAAATCATAAATGAGCTAGTTATGAGAATTTTCAATAAATAAAAGTTATATATTTAGATAGGTGATTCAATTTCCTACATTTAATTTTTTACTAAAACCAAGATTCACTGTGTAGGTGTCTCGAAATAGCCTCGAAAGATGAGGGATGTTGGTTTTTTAGTTTTCTGTTGTTTCTGACGCACCAAAACTGACCATCATTCTATTTCACCTTGCCCGTAGTCTGTATGCAAAGATATCGAAAAAAATAGGTAGTTTAAAAAATACGACACTAAAAATGGACTCCGGATGAGAAAGTTATGCTTATTTGAAAAATGGTTAAAGTGGACTTTATAATTTTAGGTGACTCAATTTTATAAAATAAATGAGATGCATTTTTGCAATAAAGTATCTTAAAAATAGAAGTTACATGCACTTAAAAAAAAATAACTACCGAAAAGAAGACTCTATTCCAAGACCTCTTCTCCAATAAAACAACTTTCAACCAAGAGAGCCAATATAAAATATAAGTAAAAGTTGGAGGAGGAAGGGGTGTTTTCTTAACTCTTATTCCTTGAAGTACGTGCTTACACCAAAACCTTACTTTTTGGCCTACAAGACATTTCACAACAACAACAACAAACAAAAAAAACTAAAACTAAAATGTCTTGGATTGGGGGTTAGTCCTTGGCTAGTTTTCTTTGAAAATGCAAGTTTTCTTACTATTTCTAGTTTAACGGGTTCACACAAATCACATGGAAAAGAGCGTAGGAAGTGAAGAAAACCTCTTCCACTTTGTTTTTTATTTCTTGATTTAACACAAAGCACATGAAAAAGAGCATATGCAGATGGAAAAGGTAACAAACTAGAACTCAAGCAAAAACCAAACTAAAATTTGTAAGAATATGAGAAAAACATTTTCAAAATGTGTAATTGTAAACTATATACCTCTAGATTTGGTAAAAAATTCATATCATGGGAAAACATAAACCTTGTTCAATGAAACGAAAAGAATTTATAACCGAAAAGAATTTATAACCGAAAACAATTCTCTAGAGCTAATGGAACACCCCTCTTAGCCCAAACTTTGCTTAAAAATATTAGCAACAAAAAACCTTTTTTTCATGTGGCAACACCGGTTCCAGATATTGATCAATAATGGAACCAGAGCTTTATAAGAGTGTTGATACCATGTTTGAATAACATAGTATATTTCCAAAATATCGAATACCTTTAGCAACCACTTTGACAAATGGATCACATATCAACACACCGATGTTTTTATGTAATAAAAATACTCAAAGAGGAAAATAGTCCATGACCCCAACCAAATAGCTACTTGAGGCAATATTATTATGAAAAAAGAAAAAGAATGTTACAATGATTTCTCGTAATCGATCAACTAGAAAATGAACCTCCATTCTCTTCAAATAGAGATCATGGATCAATGGTTGTTAATATTGAGGTGAGAATGGACCGTCATATCACTCTATGTGTAAAACATATCGTGACTATTAGATTACATAAATACAAATGCATATGAATGCATACTAAAGAAACGTGTTTTATCTGATGATACATTATAACAAGTTGATATTTTCTGTAAGGCTTGCACCCATGAAACTTTGAACCAGTTTAACCTTACACAAGGATTGCCTTAACAGTACACCCATCCACTGTTTATTCTACACCTTATATGATATAACAATTTGAACTTAACTAACTCCTAAGTTTTTAAATATCCTAACAAATCCCACCATCACCTTCCTAAAAAAATGTTTCATTCTTAAAACTCATCTCTAAAGATGTTTGAATTTTGTCCCTCCAACATCTAAGTGAAGAAAGCACCCACCTCTCTAAATTAATCAATGTTTCTAATGGATATCTTATTTTCAAAATCAACAAATCCATTTATTAAATTCTCCTCTCAAAATCCAAAACCAAAACTACCCACTTCACTTCTCCATCCTGAGCTCAAATTTCTCTTCCTTACATTTTAGGTACTAACCATATGTTTAATATGTAATCCAAATGAATACTAAACCCTTATTTAAGCCTCATGAGATGCTCAAACAATCATTCAAAGGTATCAAATATAAGACAACCCACTCCATTTTTAAAGTGTTTAGCAAATTCCCTATTCCTATGGAAACTCTTACAGTGGAAAAATCAACTGATCTATCCAAACCGATCATAATAAAAAAACATATTTGATATCATTCTCAATCACTTGAATAAATCAGCAATTGTCGAACACTTTAATAACACTTAGAATCTCATCATTTTTTACTTAGTCCTAGCATGAAAGTCCTAACATCATCCTAGTATTTGCTCCTTATTATTCAGCCTACATTGACATAAGTGCCCTAGAAAATGAACACATCATAATTATTTAATAGAAAATATGAGTAGAACTTAGCCACTCCTATAAGCCCATTATTCATCATCTTCGTACTTAATATACTTCATTAAGTTATTCTTCTTTGTGGTCATCTTTTACCTTTGTCTTCTATTTATTCCGAAACCGCGTAACCCTTATTTTCCTAATTTATATTTTGTTAAGTTTTCTTAATTGCTTAGATGCTATCTTAAAACAATTTTCACTAGTAGGATCACTGAAAGGAAAAAAAGCACAGAAACACAAAGAACACAAATATTTTCATCGGGTAAACTGTAAGGGAGAAAACCCCACAAAACTTCCTCAGTATAGAACTCAACTAGAGTAGCGTAAAACCCAAAAAATTGTTTCTCTATTCTTTCTGATGCACTTGTTCTTCTCTCTCTTGCAAAATTTCTTGAGTGAGTGTGTACAAATGAAGGGGAGCACCTCCCTATTTATATTTGTCACTTGAATTGACTTAGGACCTAACAGGGTCAACTTGTCTAACTGACTGGACCTACTTGTCAAGTGATACATCAAAAGTAACATTTATTATAATGACACTTGGGTAATATTGACTCGAGTTACATCCGAAGGTTTACATTAATTCTTTCAATAACTCTTACATGATGACCAAACTCATCTCCTGATAGAGGAATAAAAATAATACATATGGAATATCTTTCAAAGTTATAATACTTTAACACTCCCTCTTAACTAGGAAGGTATTCAACCAAGGTAGCAACTACTACCTCAAATGTACATTTGACTGGTGAGTCTCTATATGTCATAGGAAGTTGTGGAACACCATCATACATATTCATCATCGATATCAACTGGATCATCTTCTGCAACCTCAATATGTAAATACCGAATCATCTTCTATGCATACTAAATCATCTGTTGTCACATCAGTATGTGGATACTGAATCATCTTCTACAACATCAGGATGTGGATACTAAATCATCTTCTACGTATGCTGGATCATCTTCCACAACATTGGTATGTGAATATTGAATCATCTTCTACAACATCAATATGTGGATATTGAATCATATTTTTCCAACATCAATATGTAGATACTGAAACATCATCTACAATATCAATATATAAATACTGAGACATCATCTGCAACATCAGTATATAAATACTGAAACATCAACTGCAATATTAGTATGTAAATATTGAAACATCAATAACAACATCATTAGCATGTTTGTGCTAAAAACAACATCATCAATAAATGCTAGATAATCATCTGCATCACCAGCATAGAGATGTTGAAACATCATCATCGTCAACATAAGAATGTTGAAACAACGTCATCACCATCAGTATATAAATATTGAAACAAACTCATCAACAGTCACCATAACAATCATCAGTATGAAAATACCAAACCTGCTACATCAGTATGGGAATATTGAAACTATCTGAGCAATCATATGAACAATCATTAGTATGAAAATACTAAACCTACTACAATAGTATAGGGATATTGAAACTATCTCAGCAATCATCTCAACAAACTTCAGTATAACGATATTGAGACCACATATTTCCCACTAACTATTTCAGAGCAGTATCTTGGTGAGTTCTTTGGTAGATCCATCCAGGCATTTTTTCTGACTTACTAACCCTTTTGAGTCAACAATCCTCGTCAGATAGATGGATCTTCCTAGGGACCAACAAGTCTTGTTTTGGCTTACTAACCCAATTGGGTTAAACTGGTCTAGATAGACATACTAATACCCCTAGGATCAACATGCCTCATTTGACTTACTAACCTTTTTTAGTCAACAATCCTAGCCAGACTTACCCTACTCTAGGATGAGCTAACACCGCTGCATCCTTCTACCATATACCGTCACTCCATCTCTCTTGAGAGATCCATTCATACTAAAATAAGCTTGTATCGAAAGTATTTAAACTTTACATGAGACAGAGGATTAGTCAACACATCTTCCACTTGTTCCTTTGTATGAACATACTTGAGCTTTACAACTCCCTTCTGAACCATATCCCAAATGTAATGATAGCTAACTTCGATATGTTTCATCTTTTCTTGAAATGTCAGGTTCTCTTTCATCTTGATATAATTCTAATTATCACAAAGGATGTCTCATAACATCTATCTCTGCATCAAATAAACATGCCAACATCTTGCGAAGCCATACTGGTTCGCTACAAGTTGAACATGTTGCAATGTATTCAGCTTATGTCGCGCTAAGTGCAATACTAGTCTACTTTCTACTAAACCATGAGATCATGCCTGATCCCAAACTAAAACAACATCCTAAAGTGCTCTTTTTATCTTTGGCACTTCCTCCCTAATCTGAATCTGTAAATCCATGTAATCATGTCTCGCCATTTGATGCATATCTGAGACCATAATCTAAATTCCCCTTTAGATACCTCATCACATTTTTTGCTCCAACTACATGAATATGTTTGGGAGTCACCATATATTGACTTAGAGTGTTTACAAAAAAACATGTATCTGGTCTTGTATTTGTTAAGTACATCATAGAACCAATAATCTATCTGTATAAGGTGACATCTACTGCTTCCGAAGTATCATCATTCAATAGCTTCAATTTTTTTGTCATCAGAGTAGTCAAAGCCTTGCAATCTATCATTCTAAATAACTTTAGGATTTCTGCTGCATATTTTCCTTGGTTTAGGTAAATCTCTTCTAGATACTACCATACTTCAGGACCTAGAAAATAATGCATCATTCCAAGGTCTTTCATCTCAAATTCTACAATGAGCCTCTTCTTACATTCGTTGATGGGCTTATCTTCACCTATCAAGAATAGGTCATCTACATATAGTAGTAATATCATAAGTCCATCACCCTCAACTTTATAGTAGAGGTTGGAATATGCTTTACTTTTGGTAAAGCCTAAGCTCATTAGGAATCCATCAATTCTTCCATACCATGCTCTTGGTGCTTGCTTTAACCCATACAATTCCTTCTCGAGTTTACATACATTATTTTCTCGATCATTAGTCTCGAAACCTTGTGGTTGTTTGATATATACTTCTTCTTCTATCAAGCCATTTAGAAAGGTTGTCTTTGCATCCATCTGATGTAACTTCCACTTCATATTGGATTCCAAGGAAAGGATGGTTCTGTTTGAGGTGTGCCTAACTGATGGTGTAAAGGTCTCCTCATAGTCGATTCCTTCCTTCTGGGAGAATCCAAGAGCTATGAATATTGTCTTGTACTTTTCTATACTACCATCTGTTGAGTGCTTAGTTTTGAAGATCCATTTCAAGGATACCACTGACTTGTCTTTTTGGATTGGTACTATTTCCTATACATCATCCTTTCTAATGGATTGGTATTCCTCGACCATTGCATCAACCCACTCCTGCTTTGTTTCTTCTTCAAAACATGTTGGTTCTTTATCAACGAGATCACACATAAAATATACATAACTAGGGTATGGATTTGGCTTCTTTCTTTCTCTAATGGTTCCTTCTGGGACACCATGTCTTTTTTCTTCTTCGATTACTTCAAGAGCCCCGGAGGGTCTTCTCTTTCATGAGATCATTTCACTAGGAAATTCTTCAGGTCTCTGAGATTTTGTCATATCATGATCCTCAGGCATATTATCTTCTTCTTTGCTCCTAACTTGTTTGGGACCTTCTGCAGCTTTGTAAGTTTCATCCTCATCCTCATCTTCCTTGTCTTTCTTTTATTTTCTGAAGGCCATATCTTTGTCCAAGGCAACATCTCTACTTAATTCAATTTGACGATATCTCGAGATATAGATTCGGCAATCTTTTGATTGCTCACTATATCCTACAAACAATTCCTTCTTTCCTGAAGGATCTAAATTTGACCTTTTCTTCTTAGGAATGTGTATGTATACCGACCAACAAAATATATTCAGGTGACTTACTTCAATCATTTCTTGGGTAAACATCTCTCTTGGAGTCTTATTCCCAAGTGCTTCGTGGTAGATTCTATTATGTACATAAACTACTATTTTCACTACTTCTTCCTACATGTACATAGATAGATATTGATCATGTATCAGAAATTTCACAGCTTCCATGATAGATTTGTTCTATCTTTTTGTTGGACCATTTTGTTGTGGATTATAGGAAATGGTGAGCTCCCTCTTAATCCCAAGTTCTTTGCAGTACTCATTGAATTCACTTTATGTGAACTCTCCTCCATTATCTGACCTCAATATCTTGATCCTGTATTTAGAGAGGTTTTCTACCAGGGCCTTAAACTCTTTGAACATTTTAAACAAATCATCCTTCTTTTTCAAGAAATATATCCAAATCTTGCGGAAGTAATCATCAATAAAGGAAGCATAGTAAATATACCCGCTTAATGAAGTAGTTTGCATTGGCTTGCATATATCTGAATGGATAATGTCTAAGATCCCTTTTACTTTGTTTTCATGGTTTGCATAATGGTTCTTAGTATTCTTTACTTGTGCACATCCTTTTCACACTCCTACATGATCTATCTAAATCTCTGGTAAACCAGTCACAACCTTGCTCACAATTGGAAATGCTTTGTAGTGTATATGAGAAATCCTTATCTGTCATAGCTCACATGGGATTATGGTACTAGTCATTAATGTTGAATCTACAGGTCCTTTTAATCTGTGGAGTCCTCCTCCTTCAACTCTAATTACTACTGCATCATCTATGGTTTTTCATTTTGTCCACATGAGAATTTATCCATCCACAAAAGAAACTCTGAACCCTTTCTTATCTAAGGCCGAGATAGAAACAAGGTTCTTATTTAGTCCTATTAAATACAAGATGTCCTTCATTTTTATGGGCT
>LPNX010732177.1:574122-591586 GCA_001517045.1 Pseudotsuga menziesii | reverse complement strand
AGGCAGGATGCTTATGATAATGGATGTGGAATAATGGGTCTCCATCACTTATTTATAAAACCATGTTTAGGTCAGCTTTTTAGGGTTTTAGCTGTTTTAGGGTTTTAGCTATTAGGGTTTCTTCTTTTTTCCTCATTATTTTATATTTTTTATTCCCTTTTGGATATTTTTGGAGGAAAAAAGGATTTTATAGCCTTTTGGAGGCATTTTAAGCTTTTTGGTGACCTTTTCGATGGTTTTTTATGGGTTTTTGATGGAGATATGGTAGGAAAGTGGACAAACGAGCCATGTAATGGGGTAGATGAGGTAGTTAACCATTTTTGGGTGTTAACAATGAGACAGTTTATAGCAATGTGTCCCATCTTATGACAAGTGAAACATTCATTATTTGAGAATTCTTTCTTGAACTTCTTAAACCCTTGATTCTTTCTAGGAGGATGGTCATAACTCTTTCTCTTGTTCTTGCATTTGGTATGGAATGTCAAGGCTTGATCCTCATTTCCATTTATCTTTTCTTCTCTAGGTACTATTATTTATTCTTTTTGAACACATTCTTCCCATAACTTTCAGAACTTGGTTAGTCTTCTTCTTGAATAGATTGCTCGGATAAAGGATTTCCAATCTCTTGTAAGACCATTCAAGGTGTTCATTACAACTTTTGCTTCTTCAACCATATCACCAATAGATTCCAAATGCTCCTTAATTTGAGCTACTCTTGTAAAATAAAATTACATGGTTTCTCACTTTTGAGCCCTTACACTTTTGAGGTGATTCCTCAAGGTCATCTTTCTATTGATGTTTCTTCCTTCAAATTGGCTGGATAGAGCATCAAACATTTCTTTGGGTGTCTCCCTTGAGGATGCTTGAGGAATAAAGTTATCTTTAATGGATTCAACTATGATCCTTTTAGCCTTGATCATATCCTTCTTATATTTGGACTTAACTTCAGCTTCTTCTGGTTATGCAACTTCCTCCTTTATAAATCCTTCTAGATCATTTTCTTCTAAGATGAGCATGATCCAATACTTGCATGCTCTGAATTTTTCATCTCCTTTAAGCTTCTCATATAGCTCGATATTCTTTGTCATCTTAACATAATGAGAAGTTCAAATGGAATTAGAAGGAGTGGTACTTGATGAATACAAGTTTTGAATGACTTAGGGTTTGATGCAGAAACCCTATTTTTTTAGTTGGGATCACTAATAGGGTTGAGTGTTGGAAAATATGCACCTTAGCAGGGTGAGCTAGAATGTATCTTTCTTTTTCTGAGATTGATGATGGAGTCTCAGGAAAATTGAAGCCCTATTTTTTCCCGGCAACAGTTTTTGGTCCAAAACTGAACCTTCTTGGAATTCAGTTCTGTTTCCACAAAAAGATGTGCCCTTCTAGGGTGAGTTGAGTGATCCCTCTTTTCTGGTTGATCTGTCGAGGGATTTTTTCAAAGTAACAAATCTTAGTTGTGCAGTGTCTCTTGTTAGGGTGGCTTTGATACCATGTTGAGTTTTCTTAATTTCTTAGATGATATTTTAAAACATTTTTTACTAGTAGGATCACTAAGAACGAAAAGCACATAAACAAAAAGAACACAAATATTTTCCTCAGGGAAACCACAAGGGAGAACACCCCACAAAACTTCCTTAGTATAGAACACAACCATAGCAGTGTAAAACCTAGACAACTGCTTCTCTCTTCTTCCAGGCGCGCTTGTTCTTCTCTCTCTTGCAAACTTGCTTGAGTGAGTGTGTACAAATGAAGGGGAGCACCTCCCTATTTATATTTTCCACTTGAATTGGCTTAGGACATAACAGGGCTAACATGTTTAGAAAGACATAAAAAATAACATTTATTATAATGACACTTGGGTGCTATTGACCCGACTTACATCCGGAGGTTTACATTGATTCTTTCAATGACTCTTACATGACCAAACTCATCTCCTGATGGAGGAATACAAACAATACATCTGGAATATCTTCCAAAGTTACAATACTTTAGCATATTTTTCTTTAACTTCAAGGATTTTTAATTCCTTTTTATTTGTAATCACTTTTCTCTTTATCTTTTCGACTGAAATTATTTCCTTATTTAATTAATTTTAACTAATATCTTACTTACTTCACTTTCTTTTCTATATATCCTAAATAAAGTCCCATTTTTTTTTCTCAATAGGCATTGGATAATATGTGGGTGGTTGGGAGGAATTATTGTTACCCTCTCTACCTAGGTTCATATCTTCTAAGTGACACGATGCTCTTGTTGAGTCCCTATGTATTGTCTATGCAATGATTGGAGTGGATTGTGTAATTATGTCCATACCTTGATTCTCCAAAATAACAAGTGTTGGCATTTCTCTTGGTGGATGTATCCCTCATAAAAAAAATTGTCATTTTTCTTGAATTTTATTGCCTAAAAATCTCATGACAAACCTAAAAATTCAACGGGTTTTCCTGTCCAATGATTTTATAACCAAAATTCGACTTTTTTTAATAAATCCAAGTTTTTTGTTCTTTTGAACGCATAAATGGATTTAGCGCCCTCAAATACCCCCAAGGAACCCATATCATACAAGTTTAAACATTGTTCTTTGAGATTTTAAAATTTTCTTCCACATTTTTACCACATTTCCTTGAAATCATGATGAAAAATGTTTTCGTGAAAGGGGAAAATCGTCAAAGGTTTATGCTACATGATAAATATTAACCCCAAATTGTTATCATCTCGCTTTCAAAAAAATTAACCTAAATTTTTTTCACTTCATTAAAGTCAATTATCTAATATTAAATATTTTAATATCATTTTCATTTTGTATGTACCAATAGATTGGTCTTCAATAATATACAATCACTTATTTCATTTGAGTTCATTTGAGGAGAGTATATATAAGTGGCTTCGTTTAGTCAAAATAACTTGTTTAAGTGAGGTTGGCATAAAGACACCATATCTTGTCTAAATCATTGAAATCAACATTACTAAAATAAGAATAAACTCTCATAAGCTTCATAGTGAAACAAGGTGTTGGATAATTACTAAAACATTGTAGGATGGAAGAATTTGTTATCTTTGTGATACTAAGAAGATTGAAGATGAAAACCAATTTCTCATAAAATGTCTTACATACACACACATTAGAGCACAATTTCCAAACATTTGCTACATTATTGACATTCCTCACCATTTAACTCACCACAACTATGGTGATCTAGAACTACTTATGTGAAAGCTTTGAGAACTCACAAGGCATTTCCTTGTTTTGTCATTTGGTAAATGTGACTATCTATAAACAAAATGGTTTTTTAAGCATTATAACTAAGTCTTGTTCCCATTACCCATTAAATAAGAAAAAATAGTTCTAGAAACTTTACTTTTTCCATTGATAAACCAAGAAGAAATTTAAAAGAGTCTCATATTGATTTTGAAAAAGCTTTGCATTTCTTTAATGATGCTTCTTAGGAAGTCCAAGTCTTTTGAGTGCTCCAACTATTTTATTGGTAAATCAATAACATTACTTTAAGTTTAAAAATTGCAATGAGTTCATGTAAAAATGTAAAAACAACTTAAGGTAACAATTGGGAACTAACAAAATTATAGATGTTTAGTAACACAAAATTAATGATAGAATGGGCTAATATGAAATATAGAATTAATAATATACTACTTGAACTAGAGTCATGCAACTCTTTTTTCCAAAGAGTGGTATTATGGTTCATCAATTTTCTACAAAAACTTTGTTGAGGAAAATCATAAATTAGATACGTAACTCCTTTTTTCCAAAGAGTGATATTATAGTTCATTAATTTTCTACAGAAACTTTGTTGAGAAAAATCATAAATTAGACAAGAGCCACGACATGGAAATGTCCCCGCTATTGTTAATAGTTATTGCTATAAGACAAATAAATTTAAATATGAGAGTTAATTATTAAAAAAAGTTGAAACTTTGAACACACATTTACAAAACCCTTATAGTTAAATTTTTCAAAGGATTCTAAGACTACACAAAGAATCGAGGGCTTTGAGAGAACCCTCGGAGAGAACCCTCCTCGCTTTACTGTAACCATGACTAGTATTAGCATGGAAATTAAAACAAGAATTACTGAATGTAAATAAACGATAAACCTCATGATATAGTAGTTGTACTTGCGCAAAAGACTCCAAATAGTCGGTTTCGATATTCATCATTTCTCTAGACTCCAAATAGTCGGTTTCGATATTCATCGTTTCTCTAGACTCCAAACAGTCGGTTTCCATATCCATCATTTCTCTTGTCAGAGAAAGGAAAAAGACTGAAAACCTTAGCCTAGGACTCCTCGATCTTACATTAAGAGTCCGACCAAATGAAAAATGGCTAGGAAGAATCAGCATTAAGAATTCTCTGTTCTAAACTAATTATATATGGATTTATAATTAAATTTGGTGAAAAAATCTGGCTTCACCAATGCCATTTATATATATAGGATTTATAATTAAATTTGGTGAAAAAATCTGGCTTCACCAATGCCATTTATATATATAGGATTTATAATTAAATTTGGTGAAAAACTCTCGCTCTTCACCAATGCCATTCATATATATAAGATTTATAAATTTATATAGACTATGGTCCATTAAATGAGCCAATGAGCCAAGTCCCAAGATGAGTTTGATGACTAAAGGTCATATCACCCCAACTTTTCACCCTAAGCATGCTGCGACAGTATGCAAGAAAATGTATACCTGAACTGAATTTTTGGTTTTTTAAACTAGTACCATGGTTTATAACTTTATCCGACAAGTTTCCATAGTAAAATTTCATGTCTTTTTTGGGAATAAATAAGCAACTATATCACCATATAGTTTACGAGTGAGCGCACGGAAATATATACACACCTGTATGAACAAAAGAGGCAAATCTTGTAGCTTCTGAGCTCCATACTCCTGCAAAATGAGTTGGGCAAACGCTGGATTTGGATACCTGATATCTGGTAGCTGAGCCAATGTTAGCTCACTCATGGCAACAGTGAAAAGTGCTCCTTCACCATTACAGTCGATTTCAAGCCGACCCTCTTCGGAATTGAGAGCGAGTCTCCCTGCTGTGTAGTCATAGGGAACCAGCAATTTTCTCAGAGCGCTGGCAACTATCTCAGCGACGTCGTCCCGGCCTCCTAATTTACCAAAGAAATGGAGGGTATCCACCGTAAACACCAAATTCAGGTCGAAGTTAGAGAGGGACAAGAATCTTCTTTCTGTTTCTTCACCAGGAAACACAAGGAACGACTTCTGCACTTTGATTTTGAGATCTAAAACTGGATCCCCTAATCCTATTTCCTCCATTGAAATACAAAATGTAGAATGTCGAGATGCTCAGTGATCTGAGATTCGACTTTCTTGCCAGACTTATTAATAGCTAGGATGCGCGTCCCAAGGCCTCCTACTCTACTATTTTCGATGTTTCATTGAAAAGTGAATATGAAATGATTCATTCATTGACATATGGTCGTTGATTATATTTAGGTGTCTAACTGCCCGTATTCATGGAATACAAAGCACAGATAAGGTTTCTGCAATCCATTAAATGGCTTGTGATGGTTCGAATTTAACTGTAAATGCATTTTATGGGCATTGCTTCACTAGTACGTATTGGAAAATGGATAATTTCATAGAATCGTCCACGTAACTATTTAGCCAAATGGGACACAGATTGAGGTAGGCAGGTAGCACAAGTCGATCCTTCCAAGAGACTTGGATTCATCGACATTCCCAGTCATGGGAAAAAAACAAAATTTGTTCATACACCTTGGAACTAGAGATTAAAAACTAGACATGAAGCAGTAAACGCATCTGTACAATGAGATCGAACAAACACTTAAATTCAATTATGTTTACATGGGGAATTGCACGGTGGAATTCATGGCCAAATTGCTAGTGACAGAGATGGCAGAACAATTAGAGCATTGGACAGAACAATGCGAAAAAGGAAAAGTTTTTAACTGTGCGTTATGTTGCAAGCATAGACACGTATGTGTCCACACTGTAGTATTATTTTTGACTTGTCTGTGATGGCGGTTTGTACAATTATTGTGATTGTGCATGATGTATATATTACAATGCTTAATTGACACTTTACATGTTGACTATGGTACTGTCTTGGTAATCTCTTCTTCTGACAATTTCTATTGTGAAAAAATTCTCTCTAAAAGTAATGATTTTGGACTGGTGTACACAATATTGCTTGAATGCATCAAATCATCTTTTACTTTGTATGCATGATGGCACAGGCAGCTTAGGAATGTATTTGAATGTCTGTATTAAGCATGTAAAATTTGAGATGCAAGTAATTATCAAAATGTTGTATAAAACTTTCTTTAACAAAATTTCAGTCCAATACAAGCAGTATTCATACCCAACTACAACGGAATTGGAGAGATGCTAATTGGTAAGCGTGATTAAGATATTATGAATATTCTCATATTTTGTTAAGTGCATCAGACATGGAGATCAATTTGTTGGGGTTACTCCAAATTTTAAACTCTTTTAGGAACATATCCAAACTCTTTACATCATTTAGTTTGAATTTGGCTTAGTTACCTAACCAAGCACCATACCGACCACAATCCAGACAGATAGCCACCTTTTGCTCATACCGACCACAATCCAGACAGATAGCCACCATTTGCTCAATAATCTGAAAAATTTACTTTGTTAAATTGGGACCACTCTACCAGTTCTAAGTTTTCTTGTAAACATCTAAGGTCAATGTTTTTTTTTACGATGGGAACACCAAGCTCTCGAAGGTATATCCAACAGCTTGCAGGTCAGATATACCAGTATCTTGTCACTCAACAAGGGCCGAGATGTTTGGAAGACCATCAAGGGCAAAGACATTTGGAAGACCATCTGGGTGAGCCTCTATCTCAGAGATAGCATACCCCCCACTGCTGCCACCTCTGTGAAAAAGGAGCACGACGCAGGAAGCATGTGAGACAAAAACTTTCATTTCTCTGCATTCCACTAATAATCCATCCATAGTTGCTTCCTCCAAATTCTCATCCTTTTCATGCAAACATTTGTTTCCATAAAAAAATGCAAAAGATAATACCACTTTCAGCTTTAGAGTCAATGTTCACACAAAATGTGCCCAATGTTCTGTAGAAAACATCATCACTTTTTTCTTTCATGATATTCCCATGCATGCAATGTTGTAACTGGTGAGGAAACAGTGTTGGATACATTGATATATCTCTTGAAGTTGAACATGACACAAAATTGTTGGCATGAATGTTGGGGGTTGATGGCTCACCTATTGTTCACTGTTTTCTTGCACTGCACTGCTATTTCCATGGTGATCCCTCCTCTCATAGACGTTACAATGTCTGCTCTCTACCCTGGCATTGAACAATGCATTCCATTTATATACCTCACTTCTTTCTGTTCATGGGAGCTTAATCTACA
This sequence comes from Pseudotsuga menziesii, assembly GCA_001517045.1. Lineage (NCBI taxonomy): Eukaryota > Viridiplantae > Streptophyta > Pinopsida > Pinales > Pinaceae > Pseudotsuga > Pseudotsuga menziesii. The sequence goes on along the minus strand of LPNX010732177.1, from coordinate 584,159 downwards.
CGTCTTGTGTGATTCTTTACACATCTTGCATTAGACGAGTTGAAGAGAGGCTGAGAATTTGAAGTTTGATGATGGGTTTTTGAATTTTTCTATGGTGGAATGGAAATGGCTTGAAAAATATACATGACTCTTAAACCTAGAGCTGGCTTGAAATGGCTGCTGCTCCACATAGAGCTGTTGACACAAATCAGGGAAGAGGAATCCTGTCAGAACATGTTATATAGAATATATCCAAACAACTGTGACACCAAAAGAAAAAGGTTGAAAAAGGATATTTTATTGTAAGCAACAAGATAAAGATAAGAGCAATTCTAAGAATTCACAAGATAGGTATTGTTTCACAGCCATCACAAAAGGATGGTGTTCAATATTCACCTGCAGTGCAGCATTTAATTTAATGTCAAGGGGTGGATGTGAACCGTTGGATCTTATCTAACAATCAATCCAACAGTTCATATTCACCATGCTGGAGTCCTACAGGTTGGATATTGAGTGGTCATAAAGATAACTATTGGAAAAAATAGCCCAATCAAATAGACATTACAACCATATTCATCTGCCCATGGTTAAATCAACTGTCAGATCAATGTTAGTTTTTAATAAGAAACACAACCTACAGATCAAGAACAATCCAGTAAACACATTTATCTAGCAACCAATCAATCAATCATAAATGTTGGTAGAAAACACAAAACACACTTCTTAGTTGCTACCCATTAAGCATATTTATTTAGCTACCAATCAACCAGATGTTATATATATGGATGTTTCCAAAATACACCAACTCCTTAGATTTTCAGAACTCTGAACAAGAAACACCAGCTCCTCAGATTTTCAGAACTCTGAACAAGAAACACCAGCTCCTCAGAGTAGCAATACCTGTAGCTGCTCCTGCTGTCAAAGTGATGATATCTCCAGGTGTCTTAACATTAACAGCAGAAGTAAGGAGAGAAGCCAGTTGATGGCGATCATCTCCCATGGACACTGCCTTCTCGACACACTGTGCTGCAACGAGGGCAGCAGCCGATGCCACGGCCATGCTCGTCTTCGACTGGCCCCTATCATCCTGACAACGCACTGTTGCAGTCGCCACGGCAGCCACAACCGCAGCCGCAGCCACTCCTCCCACTGACATAGCGGCCTGTACATCAGCATTCTGAGCACGGTACTTGTCTTTTTTCTTGCCCTTCTTTTCAGCTTTGACCCGCCATGATTTCTCCGGTGCCTTAGCTTGTTTACTCACCTGCAAAACATGTAGGGACCCCAATCAGATATATAATAACTTCAACGCTTATTTCTTAAACAAAATGAACGAATATTGCATAAATACTTACATACTGTGAAAGAATGTTGTCCATAACCAACTGTGAAGTCTGTTCTGAAGAACCCACAGTAAAAGGACGCCATTCTTCGACCTTAGAATTTGTTAATTCTCCTGCTTCGACATCCTCTTTGCATTGTAACTTCAATGGTGCCAGAGCTCTACAAACTTCCAGAGCAGAAATACTCCATGAACGAGCCAAGAATTCCATGGGTTCTAATGGAGTTTCAGGGGGCGGAGGAAAATCCGGCAGTTCATGTAAAGTTGGATCCATTTCTTCTCCAATTTTATCTAAACTCATACTCATTCTGTGTTGCAGAAAACCTCAGTGCCAGCCCAGCGTAACAATAAATCTCGTAACAACCAAGGTGGTGTGTAGTAGAACTAAAGCTAAGACTATGTCAGTTTGCTTTGGCAGACATTGAACTTGATTGCTTGTTTCATACGTAGACTAAGAATCATAAATGCAAGGATTAAAAGAGTAATTAAGAGTCATAAATGCAAAGATCAAAAGAATATTAGTAAAAGCCGGGACCTATTTGGCTTAGAAATGCCTGAGAGATGATTGAATATGACTTCTGAGTAAGATGGACTGAATCGAAGAATACATATTTGGAGGCATCACTGCATGCGAATGGTATCGCCTTGTTGCAGAGATAAGCAGATTCGTCACCAGTGGCACAGCAAGGTCGACCGGTAACTTCAAACCCTACAAAATGAACCCCCTCAAATCTGATCATATGGAAAAATTCTTTGCAACTTCACAAAACAATAAAACTGAACCATACCATATTTGGTTGGATGTTGTAAGTGTCTAAGACAATGCCATAATAGTTGAGAGAAATAAATTTGAGTCCAGTGAGCTCTGGTTTCAGTCCCTCAATGATGGATATAAGTTTGGCGTTGAATTCAGCTACAGCCGTGTTTAATTCCTCTGCGCATTACCTCCCTTCTTTCATTCTCAGCATTTTTTGAAACGGTAGACAACCTAAAGGAGGAAGGTTTATTATCCCAATCCTACGCACATCTAAACTATACAGCTCCTGCAACAATAATTCCAATATAATTATATGGAATATCCAGTGGCAATTGTTTGGATTACAAAGATTTGAGGGAAAATATTTGAACCTTAATATATGCAGACAATGTGTGCAATAGGAAATCTGTGTATTGGGAAACTGTAAACTGCGATGGACGAGTTGGTTCCAGAAAATAATCTGCAATAAATTCGTTGGTGCCAATGCTGATAAACGCCACTGATGTATTCAATACCTTGACAATGTTCTCTACTCCTCCCACCACCCTGGCCAACCGAGTTCGATATTCCTTGAAATATTCGACTTCTTTCCATACTGGAATCACCGACTACGCAATTCAGATCGTCCAGAAATAATTAAGCCACTTTCGAGTATTAAGAAGCCTCGTGAATATAACAGACTATTTGAATGAAAACTATGTCTTATCTAATTTGCTGGATTTAACAGTCAAAGCACACAAAAAATATAAAAGTTCGAATACGAAGAAATCTACTACTAATTTTATGCAAAAACATGGACTTTCAAATACTATTTGCATTTCATTCGAGTATGCAGGGTATTACTAAAGTGGTAACGGTGAGATTGTCTAATCCCGATCCCACCGAGGCAAAGCTGACGCCTGTGATCAAGTATTGTTCTTGCAGATTCGGATCAAGATATGCCGGCAGCAATTCTTTGATGCCAAGCCCTGTAACTATATATTCATTTGAACACCAAACCAACATCCATTACCATCGTCGTTTCAGGAACGTGAAAATAAAATAAAACGCGGAACAGTAAAAACCAAGGATCGGAAAAGATGGGTCTGGAGGGTTTGATTGACGTTACCTCGGCGTGCGCGGGGAACGTGCTTGGGGTCATGATAAGCAATGAACATATCTCGCCCATCACTTCGATAAACTTTACAAAACACACAAAAATTTATGCCAAACTCTCAACTAATCCATCTGACTGATCCACTTGACTGAGTTAATGCTGCTGACATTAGCCCCGTCGCCGGGTCTTGGGGCACAAAGTCCCATGCCTATGTCACCTGTATAAACCAATAAAAAGCAAGATAAATTAATATTTAAATAATTCCAAAAAATATTTAATACAAACTATAGCAAAAATTCTATGATTTTTTAAAATTGCAACAAATTGCTTCTGATAATCGCCTTGAGCTATTCATATATATCCGCTCAGGCGGAGACATAATAAGTAGACAATCTACAAACATTTTTTTTAAACCATTGCTTTTTAAATCGTAAAGATCGTAAATGCATATTCTAGTTTTACCTTAAATATAATATATATATTTATAGTTACATTTATTTTATAATTTAAAATAAAAAATATATAAAAGACTTCTCAATTTAAATATAATTACTTATAGTTAATATATATAATAAGTTTATATATTTCATATTTTATATTATTATTTATTATAATTACATATTTTTATATTAAAATTTATATATGTTTATACTTTACTATTTGAGATGAAAAATAAAAATAAAAATATTTCAATTTAAATAATCATGGATAATCATTGATAGTTGAGATATGTATAACAAATAATTTGGGTTGTTTTGATGTTTCTTGGATGTCAATCTTTATGTTTTTTGTTGGCTTATTTTTTTGGTGTAGACTATATGCTCTTTTATTACTCAGGTTATGGATTTTTATATCAGATTGTTACTAAAAGTACTGCGATAAGTTAAGGTAGAATTTGTTTTTGTCTTGAAATTAGAATCTATTATTTTGGTTAAATTAATAAATGAAGAAATCTAAGACATAATTGATTTGTTTTTGTATTTTTGATTAATTAACCTTGAAGAATTCCAAAAACATAGTAACATAATTAATGTATGAACTTTTTTTATTTGAAATAAAAGAGAGATTTTTTTTTTCCTTCCTCGTTGAAAGACTCCAAAAGACAGAGTCGATATATGTACTCTTTATTTTTGGAATAGCAAGAGACCGTTTTTTCTGCTTAAATAAACAGACCTTTTGTGACGCGTCCAAATTAGATAAATATATTATTTATTAATTCAAATTATACTGGTACTACTTAAATGAAATTTATAATATAAACGTGTGGCACGGGCAATTAAGGGCGCTCCCCATAATCAAGGCAACGTTACACGTATTCCGATCTGTTCGTTAATTCAACGGAATTTCCCAACTATCACTCGTGTGAAGAGTTTCAGGAGTGATTAATGTTTTGTTACCAGTACTTTTGTCAGTTTAAATATGATTTTGGCGGTGGGAGAAAAAACCGCAACTCCGAAAAGAAAGCAGAAGGTGGTGCATCGGTGAGGCTGGTTTGTTAGCCCTAGAATAATAAGCCCAAAGAGAAGAAGAGAAGCAGAAGGTGAAGCTGGTTTGTTAGCCATAGAAGAATAAACCCAAAGAGAAGAAGAGAAGCAGAAGGTGAAGCTAGTTTATTAGCCTTAGAAGAATAAACCCAAAGAGAAGAAGGAGAGAAGTAGACGGAAGGATGGAGAACCTGCACCGCTTTGTGGCCTCACTTCAACAGATGTCTGTGATAGACGCCTCTGAGAGTTTTGACAAGAAAGCCCTTCTACAAATCCACGACTCAGCCCGTCAACGAATCGAGAACGTACCAGCAGACGGTGTTCAATCACACTTGTCCATCGCAGACCCCATTGCCAGCAGCGCGACAGCTTCTTCGGTTCGGCTGGAAAGACTGAAACCCATTTCCTTAACCCAGTTGCAGGTTGGGAAAGTCCATCGCGGCCGGGTGCTCTACGGAACTATCTGCGCCGAGGCCTTTAGGATAAGTGGTATCATGACTATGATTGAGGATGATAATGGCCTTGCCGTCAGGCTGGCAATCTACAATGCAGTTCATTGGCAGACGAACATCAAAAGGCTTTATCCCAAGGGAGCCAGGTTGGCCATCAGGGAACCCTATTTTAAGCGCGCTGGAGACGGTAGCCTCGCCATCCGTATCGAAAACCCTGCCAACATCGAGATGCATTTGACTCAGAAGGAGAAGTGTACCGAGCTGGAGGAGCTGAGGAAGAAGGGCAACAACTGCTTCAGAGAAAAACGATGGGACGCAGCGGCCGAGCATTATACAAAATGTATCGACGGCGCTCTGCTTCAGCTCACGAAGATGTCCTCTAATGAGAATAATAATACCTACACCTGCCTCCTACATGCCTATTCTAACCGGGCGGAGACCAGGCTTCAGGTGAAGGAATTTGAGCTGGCGCTGAAGTATTCCAACAAGGCCCTTGAGATCGATTCCCGCAACCTCAAAGCGCTCTATAGAAAAGGTCGCGCTCTGCTCGGCCTGAGGCAGTATGCCGTCGCATGCGTATTATTGGAGAAAGCCGACAAGGCCAACCCCGGCCAGAAGGAAATACAAGACGCCCTTAGTCAGTCTAAGGCTTTGTACGCCCAGAGCCGCAATGGCAACTATGACATCTCCGATTTCCTGCTCGGTTTCGGACCTGCCCCGGAGGTCGTCGATTTCGTTGACCCTGTGGAGATCAAAATGACCGAAGATGGCCGCGGTCGGGGGCTTTACTCCACCCGAGAAATAAGCACTGGGCAACTTTTGCTGGTAAGCAACGCCGTCGCAGTTGCTTATGTAGACAACGACCGGAGCGTTCCTTGGGCCGGGATCAATGTGGACCTCCGGGGAAACCTTAACATCCTGTCCCAAGAAGATCTTGTTGCGGCCGTAGTCAGTGCTGCCAGGAAATCACAGAGATTGCTGCAGCAGCTTTATAGTTTAGACTACTACTCCGCACCTGTCGACCTGGATGTTCCATCCGTTCATCTGTTTAAGACGGAGGGCGAAATGTCTCTAAGCCAGGCAGCCTGAAAAGAAATATTGCAGGTAGACGTTAACCGTATACGGGATATTATAAGTCGAAATTCATTCGGCGGAGCCGAACCGACATTTGCTTCAAAATCGAAAATATTTGAAGCCAATTGCCAGAATTATAGCGGTCTCTGGCTACTGCCGTCCTTCATCAACCATTCCTGCCTGCCGAACTCGAGCAGGATGGCAGTGGGTAGCGCGATGTTTATTCACGCATCAAAGCCCATCAAGCGAGGCGAAGAGATTACTATTTCCTATTTTGATACCCTCGTCCCCTTGCTGCAGCGCCAAGCCAGGTGCAAAAGATGGGGTTTCAAGTGCAAGTGCAGGAGATGCATTTTGGAGCTTTCTCTGAAGGCAAACCTGGAGCCTATAACCTCACGGTTCGAGCAGCTGCATGACGAAGCATTGGAGGAAACCAATGCTGTAAGGTCTCAAGAGGGTTTTGACGCCGACATGCGCAAAATTTGCGAGGCTTTTTGTCAAGGCAGAGAAGATTATCAGGTGCTCCGCGTCCTTCAAAGCTGAAGAAGAAAGAAATTGGATCCGTGCGTCATTTGTATCTGCATATTTTGCAGGAACACAGTCCAGCGACTTCTTCCCCACAATTGTGACGGAATGCGTTCCTTCCGGAGAAGAAGTAATGGAGGCCATTCAAAATACTGTGCCTGGGGACATTCGAGCCCTGGTCATGGTAGCCCAGCACTTCAAAGATACCTGCTATTGGGTGGGCGAAGAATGTGAAGCGATTATGACGGGATATATATCAGAGCAGGCGAGGAAGGCATGTATCAGAGTGTTTGGCAGGCACAGTGAAGATGTTATCAAGGCGCTCATCTTACAACATTCAAACTGCCATTTGTTTTAGTAAGACTGCAGCTTCCGTTGCGATGATCCACAGTCATATCTGATCTTGAAGTTGCAGGGCAGAGTGCCATTTTTGAGGTTCAAGTTGTTTTAAGTCTTCGTAGTAATTAGTTACATTTCCATACTATGCACAGGTATTCGACGGAAAGCAGACTATCAAAGCTCCCTGAATATTATTCGTTCCCAGGCGAACATAACGCACAGAGTTTTTTTTGTTGTTGTGCGGTTCTTTTTTATGTATTAATGGATGCAATTTCGTAATCATTGCATATTTGTGCTATGAAGAGTTTACTATGTTTTTCTATATATTACTACGTCATTTGATTGTTCTGCAGTAAATTCTCTGTCATCGCTGTTATTTCATATGGGTATTGCATTCTTAGGTTTTGTTGGAGACTTGGAGTGTAAATATGATTGCATTATTAGCTGTATTTGTAGTGTAATTAATACGTTTTCTTGGCTGTGTAGTGCTCCATTACTTTTCGAATCTAACTCTACTTATGAGGTGTGGTTGTTGGTGTGTAAATATGTTTTGCTTGGCTGTGTAGTTGAGGACTGGTAGAGGGAAGACTGAGGACGGTTGGTAGGAATAAAGAGAACAGAGGTCAACCTCCAAAATCAAACTCTCTTTTGGTTATTCCTTTATTTAATGGATGAATAGTTGAGCTGGAAATTATTATTTTCTTATTCATTTATTTAATGGCTCGGCTGAATAGTTGAGCATTAGCTGAATTACTAGATACAGTGGGAAATTTAAAATGTACTATTACTCCTACACATTGGGCTGCATGCTCATGTAAATTCTTTGCCATAATCGCTCAATCGCAATGTCCTAAAATGCTCACCTTGGATTCCAACTACACTTCAATTCTATTCGACATTCTCGAGATTGGTAGAATATGGGTCAAAGATTATCTGTTTCTTAGTTTGGATGGATCATGTTTATTACCCATTCCAGCCTTAAATAATCATGTTTATTGTCCATTCCAGGCTTTTGAAATTTTAGTGTTCACTCATTGACTTTGAGAGTTAAAATTTTACTCATAAATTGCATCACTTCAATTTTCTAGAAAGTTAATGAAAACATATTTTATAGTGATTCTATATACTTTGATGTAAATAAGTTTGTGAGAACTCTACATGGTTTTGTTTGAAAGTGCGTAAACATACAATTTTTTTCTTTTTAAAATAATTAATGATTTAAGATTTCTTTTGTTTATGTAAATATGTTTAAGAACTCTACATGTTTGAAAATGCATAAGCATACAATTTTTTTCCAAAACCAATGATTTAAGAATTCTTGATAATTCTATTAACTTTAATAATATGAATGAATGTTTTCTTAATAACATGAATGATGTTTTCATGTTGTGTACTTTTAACATTTTTGTAAACAATGTATGTAATAAAATAATGTAAATAATGTATACTTTGTGTCCAAGTTGAGTGGAGCATGTGGTAATAAGATAAGGATCAAGCTATATAGAAATAGAAATTTTTGTTGTAAATTTATTTATAGGTTGGAAACTTATTTGTGGTTTCATCTTTTTATTGAATAAAATTGAATGATAGAGGGACAAAGAAGCTATATCCATCATCATGATGGGAAAATTCCATAAACCAAGGATGTGGTTTCCTTAAATTTGAAGAGCTTGCATAATTATTAGATCAAGATATTATACCTAAGAAACTACAAATTAAATCAGGGTATTATATAGATAGAAGGGTATTATATAGAGAGAGAGAGTTGAGAACTAGTGTCATCTTATAAAAAGTTAGAGAATAAAAAGTTATGTGCCTAGTATATTAAAGAGTTTATCCAATCATATTTAGTATATTTTATAATGGAGCTAACAAGTGTTATCTTTGTTCATTTCTACCTATAATCAAGAAGAAATAAAAAATATACAAGGAAAGCATGTAAAAATGGAGAATAAAGAGTTGTTTCTTAATACTTTAAATAGTTTATTCAATCATATTAAATATTTTTTATAATGAAGGGTGAGTGCACAAAGATGATGATCTCTTTTGGCGCATTAGATGCAATAAAAAACTAAAAAACTGAAAAAACAAATATCCATCAACTTGCATGGATATTTTGAGACACTCTTGCCATGCGTAAAACACAAGAAATGTAGGAAATTAAATGACCTTTCCAAATATATAATTTTTTTCTATTGAAAATGATGTTAAGTATCTGAAGTTAGATATTTTTTAACCGACACTTCTTATTTTTTGGACAAATGATAAGGTATATGTTTGTGTGGGTGCGTCTGAGTGACTATGAGTGACTAAATGATGGAATAAACTTACTTACGAATGTCAATTGTGGGAATGTCAATTGTGGGTACGTCAATTGTGGGTGTAGTGTTTGAATGTCTTAATACAATTATTTGGAAACGGGTTTTTTTACAGCATGTAAAGCTGGGTGTTCTTTAGTGCATCATACAATTTTTTTTTAAATGGTTGAGAAATGAAAAAGATATGAACAAAACACTAATAGTGTGTTTTTTGAGTTGAGGAGTGATGATAGAAAATAAATAAGAAAAAAATAGAAAAAATAATGTATTCTTGTTAAAATTTACATATTTGGAATCTGCAAAAAAAACCATATCTGTTTCTAAAATCTCATAAAAATTGGAGGTGTGCAGCATAATCAGATGAATGACTAAACACGAGCATATTGAAAATTTGGATATTGAATGTTGAATTATCCATGGTTTATCATACTCCAAGGCATAGGCATGTTGAATTTGAAGCAAAGTACAAAGCAGACACATAGGCATAAGAATTCCATGCAAGCATGGGTCGAGGCTCGACCTTATCATTTGGAGGGAACACGTTTTTGAATTTAAACAAAATGGGAGCACGTTTTATTGAAGCAAAACGCACGCGTGTTTTAGTGAAGAAAAATGCGCGTACATTTTTAAATACTATGATAAGTGCTTATTTTGTCAATTATACTTTTATT
>LPNX010732177.1:487299-561698 GCA_001517045.1 Pseudotsuga menziesii | reverse complement strand
CTAAGTGCAATACATGCTTTACATTTCATCAACAACCAACAACACTATTCAACAAACCTCATGCACCCAATGACTAATCACTCAACATTAAAGGAACTACGATAGAATCCAAAGACTTCACTCAGCATTAAAGGAACTACAATAGAATCCAAAGACTAAGAACCAACTTTGTGAATCAACATGATTTGAAGCATAAGTCCATCGGATTTGAAAAAGTTTAGTTCAACATTAGATTGATTCTCAATTGAGTTGTGATAGTAAGATAAGATTAGGGTTAGGATTAGGGTTTCCTTGGTAGGGTTATGGTAATGGGCCATGCATGTTAAACAATAAACCCTAGTTAGGGATAGGGTTTTCCAATTTTGGCCTTCATTGGCATGAAATGCATTGTCTAGCTTTGGCTCTCATTGACGTGACTGCATTGTCCCTACTGAGCGAAACCCTAGCTTCAGAAACCATCGTAGATAGAGGTCACCGGGAAATGGACAGGAGGGAGAGACCCCCCCCCTAGCTAAAATCCCACATCACGAATCCAACGAAATCGACGGTTCATCGATCGGAGGCCCTAGTATTGATCTATGGTGAGTTGCAGGTCACCACGAAATACCGTTGAGGGACACCTGGTGGACTTGGGCCCGGTGTGCAAAAAACCTCACGGAGCGGCAATTTTCAATTCCGTCAACTCCTTCTAGTGTGTTTGGGCATGGGAAATATGGCAACGCCAACCACATCCCCACCATCCATGGCTTTCCAGATTTGGCCCTCATTGGCATGACTGCATTGTCCCCTACTGAGCGAAACCCTAGCTTCAGAAAACACCGTAGACGGAGGTCATCGGGTAATGGAGAGGAGGGAGAGGCCCCCCCTAGCTAAAATCCCATGTCATGAATCCAATGGAATCAATGGTTCATCGATCGGAGGCCCGAGCATCGATCTATGGTGAGTTGCAGGTCACCTCTAGATACCGTTTAGGGACACCTAGTGGACTTGGGCCTGGTGCGCAAAAAACCTCACAGAGCAGAAATTTTGAATTCTGTCAATTCCTGCTAGTGTGTTTGGGCATGGGAAATATGGCAATTCCAACCACATCCCCACCATCCATGGCTTTACAACTTTGGCCCTCGTTGGCGTGACTGCATTGTCCCCTACTGAGTGAAACCCTAGTTTTAGAAACCACCGTAGACGGAGGTCATCGGGAAATGGATAGGAGGGAGAGGCCCCCCCCAGCGAAAATCCCACGTCATGAATCCAATGGAATCAGCGGTTCATAGATCGGAGGCCCGAGCATCGATATATGGCGAGTTGCAGGTCACCTCTAGATACCGTTCAGGGACACCTGGTGGACTTGGGCCCGGTGCGCAAAAAACCTCATGGACCAGCAATTTTGAATTTTGTAAACTCTTGATAGTGTGTTTGGGAATGGGAAATATGGCAACGCCAACTGCATCTCCACCATCCATGGCTTTCCAACTTTGGCCCTCATTGGCATGACTGCATTGTCCCCTATTGAGCGAAACAACTTCAGAAACCACCGTAAACGGAGGTCATTGGGCAATGGATAGGAGGGAGAGGCCCCCCCCCTAGCTAAAATCCCACATCACAAATCCAACGGAATCGACTGTTCATCGATCAGAGGCCCCGAGCATTGATCTATGGCGAGTTGTAGGTCACCTCCAGATATCGTTCAGGGAAACCTGGTGGACTTGGGCCTGGTGCGCAAAAAACCTCACGGAGCGGCAATTTTGAATTCCTTCAACTCCTGCTAGTGTGTTTGGGCATGGGAAATATGGCAATGCTGACCGCATCCCCACCATATGTGGCTTTCCATCTTTGGCCCTCGTTCGTGTGACTACATTGTCCCCTACTGAGCGAAACCATAGCTTCAGAAACCAACGTAGACAGAGGTCATCGGGCAATGGATAGGAGGGAGAGGTCCCCCCCTAGCTAAAATATCACAATTTCAAGTACACCAATGACCCAACATGTCAGCCTCCCAAAATTTTCTATTATGCATATGAAACATTATCCTTTTGAAAGCATGAGAGGTTCCAAATTTTGTTTGTTTATTAAGTTTATCACTTAATATTTTCACATGCATGATGTTTACCTACTTCACATGCATAATGTTAGCGCATGTTACTTTTGAATACTTCATATGCATAATGTTGAAGCATGTTACTTTTCAGTTGTTTGTGTCAATATTAGTAGGTTATTTTCTTCCACTTTCAATGTTCAAAAAAACATAATCAACTAAAAACAAAGTTAAATAAATCACTTATTATCTTTTATTATCTTTTAAGTAGAAATTAAACTTCTCAATAATAATAAAAATGAGATGAAATTCCAACACTACTAGGAACTACCCCTTTGGCAATGGACATGCGGGTATAAGAGGTGAGTTGTCAAGAAGGAAATTATACAAGACTTAAAACATAAGTTTATCGTTGCAGCATCTTGTTTCCATCATCCTAGTTGTATATATCGGTTGAAAATATTGACAATATTACCTACTTAAAAAAATTAGGGTTTTAGTCCTATAAGAGAGCCTACAAAGAACTTTGATAGGTATGACCTACAGAGGTACATGTATGTATTCTAATGTTATGTATATCCCGTGAATGAGATCTTGAAATGTTCATATGATTGATATATATGGTTTATTGATCATATGTAAAATTTGGCATGTTCATTAACTTGACATACAAGATAACTTTTGGCATATTTATAAACAACATTATGGAAAATTTTGCATATCAAGAACACAAAATTGACATATTCATAAGAAACATACATGGGGAAATTTAGATTATGATACATACCTCATCATGCTAGATCCCACCTATTATCATACAACCAAGCCCTCCAGATCATCCCTTATAATCATGGTCTCCATTAGTCTCTCGTGCTCTGTGTCCGGTAAGAAGTAGTGTACCTTCGATGAATTTCAGCTAGGCATTGTTCGTACCTAGAGGTTTGTACCAATGATTAAGTTGGTAAAGTGATACACACTTGCACCTGGTTTGTAATCCCTGTAAACATATCCACTCTTCTTTCTTGCATTGTTGTCATGTGTAAGGTATTCACCTTTAACAACCATAGACCTAGTGGGGAAGTGGTTGTTTTCATCATCAGTCGTGGACATAATGAGGGTTTGCTTTCCCTCTATACAACGTGCCAACCAGTAATCACCACCCCATTCACTATCTTTTGAGGCAACCACTGCGTATACGTGTCCTGCATAGTATGATTGTAGGTATATGATCAAATATTTTTTGTGTGATACAAGGCCATTAATGTGAGTTTCAAGACTACGTAAATTTAACAAAAAAAATGTTAAGGAAATGCATCATACCAAGTTGTACAAGGTCTGATACATGATCAAAATCTATAGAAATAAACGATTGGTCTTCTTCCAATGGAGTTAACTCAACAATTGCACGCTAATCAAGTGGAATTGATATGCGATCCCATCCATCAACCCAATCCAATGATTCACACACATCCCAGTCACCATCACAGCAAGGCGGGAAAAAACAAGCGAGTTTTCTGGTCCAAATTTCAAATATTGGGTTATCAGAACTTTGAACCGAATGAAAGCCATGAGCGCTAGGAACAGTCTTGCATTCCCATGCATGTGAACGATCTATGTCTATCACCTCCCAAAAAAATCTCTCCACATGTCTCTTTCTTGTGGATTCTGCTCGCATAGCTGATTCCTCTCCCATTACTGACGTGCACCACCTGACTATAGATTGAGCATTTCGAATAGTAGATATTGTAGATAATTTCAATTCCTCTCTTCGTAGGGCTGTTTTGACACATGCTCTGGCTCCATCATGCTCTCGTTTACCATGCCCAGTCTCAAAATAGTTCCACATATATGGAACTTTGTAGTTTTTATGCAATGAACACAACCATTGAAATATGCATGCATTTTTGAACTGACCAGCACATCCATCATACCAAATCCAGTGTTGATCCATCTGTATGTTCCTACCCTTCAAATGATCATAGAACATGATGAAGCAATGACGTACATAGTGGAAGTCATGGCACCTATCATCACTTATGTAGAAGTGATATTCCTTTAGAATTTCTCTTTGCTCTTCACTACTATTTGGGCCATGCCTACATGTGATATGCACCATCAAGGAAACTTGCTCAGAGTGATAATATTGACTTTGGATCTCATTTTGAGGTTGCAGAGTGTAGTTCTTGGAAAAATCAACAACTGAAAGTATAGTACCACGAGGAAATGTATCTCTGCATATTCTAAACTTCTCATCCTGCCATCGTGCCAAGTGGACATGCTGAACATATTGACGTGTCTTTTCAATAAATTCCTTGACGAAGACACTAACTTGTACCTGTTGACACAAAATGATCTCAATATCAGGTTTTTTGTAAGTAAGGAATGAAATGCAACCGTTCAAACATAATTTTATAGATAAATGCATGTACATGAGATGTCACCAATTGTATTTTTTTTCTTTCTTTCCCTGGGACTATTTCATAGCTAATATATTTGAAACTTTTCATGTCTGTAACCATATTCCTAAATTCATTGTCTCCAGTCTCATGCATACATTGGCTCAATAATGCCATTCTAGCACAGTTGGAGCAAGTTCCATCCAAACAGGATTTTGCATAGTAAGTTTGCCCCTCAGGCCTATTGCACATGATACTATGAATGAATTCTCTTGATGAGGTCGGTGGTATTGTCAAGGAGCAATTCTGCACATGGTTAGTATGCAACACACAACGAATGTACAAAAATGTTTCATAGTAATATTCATATTCTACATGGTATCTACAACAATAAGTGTTACGAAGAGTATTTATTCTAACATACCAGGGCTTACATTTCTCAAAAGATCTTTGCCCCAAATTCAATTGTTTATGTTCATTCCTAAATTTCTCATATAGTTTTGTTTGTGTTATATCAAGAAGATGCTTAGTATGTGGTTCACGATCCTTTGAACCCCTTCTCAGTTTTAGTACATCCTTCCAGTTTGAAGAAGGCCTTGTGTGATCATGCCAAAAAATCTGCACTAGTCCATTTACTGCATCAACTAGCTTCATGTCACGACGTGGCAACCGACCAATAAAGGCCCAAAAATCTGTCTGGGTGGTTGTGTCAAGATGTTCTCTTCTAATAGAATACCTACGGAGCGTTTTTACATTCAAATTAACTAGTTTAGATGTAGGCTTGAGAAAACAAAGGACCCTGGTGTTCTTATTTACAATTGCTTGTGACAACACACGATGAGCCACATTGCGGTCCTTCGACCGTGTGTTCTTACCAATTTTACCAAAGGCATCTACTAAGCTTTTAACTATAAGAGAACTTGGTCTAGAAGGCTTTATCATCTTTATTCCTAACGATTTCCTAACAATATTCATGCCCCTAGATTTTAACAATGATAAAAATAATCTACATTTATCTCCATCACCTTTAGAAACAAAATATTTATTTAGTATCTGTTGAGTTTGATAAGAAATACTACGTTTAGATAGTGTACCTTCAATGGAATTGAGGAGTCCTTCATCAACTTGTATACACTTCGGAGTTCTTCGACGTGTGCTTTCTAATGGAGGTAAGGGGGTTGGATTTCTATCATCTAGTGCATCAACAATATGCTTTGGCGTTTCAGTAACAACTTGTTGTCCTTCACTCTCTTCTTGGTAGTTGGATGGTGGAAGTCCAACATCCTCATCAATGGTCCAATTAATATTTTCTTCTTCAACAGTAGGCTCCATGTCCAAGGTCTCTTCAATAGTAGGCTCCATGTACACTACCTCTTCATGAGCTTCGTCTTGAGATGGTAAATTATCACTTTGACTTGATGTGGGATTTGGAACATCCTCTAATGAGCACTTACGTTTTGCTTCTTGAATACTTCGATGGGCTGCTTGTTCAACAACTATTCTGGAAATTGAAGGTCCCTCTAGTGAATGATTCATTTTTTCTTGTGTTGGATTAATAGGATGAACCGCTGTATCCTCTATAATTGGATTTGGATTAGTTTCCAAAGAAAGCCTCCGATTCATCATGTCTATTCTTTTCTTTTCTTTCTCTTCTTCGATGACTTCTTGAGGTCTCTTCTTCCTTGCTGATTTTCTTCCTCGGTTACGTACATTCCCCATCACCACAATGATCAATGTCAATATAGTTTGTTTTTGTTGCTCCACAATTACAAGCTTCCAAACCTTTAACTTGCTTTATATCTATTGATCCTTTAAGGTGCTTCAATCTTCCTTCTCAGTTGTTCATATTTCCCATCAAAACAATAATGAATGGGAAAATTTACCTTTGGTTCTCTTGAATAATAAGCAAATGAAAGTTATATCCACCATCACCATGAAATGACATTGAAGCTTGATATCTTATCCTGTGTGCTCCTCAACCATGGAAGATGTCCTCAATGCTGCACCTGCATAACAAAAAGAATGATGGAGATGGTGTAGATTGTGAGTATTTTCACAAGCAGGCTTGTGCTCTTGAAATATAATGCGTGCTAATCGGAATTTTCATAAAAACGCAGTGAAGTTGCTCTCAAATAATGACAATTCATTGTTTTAACAGTCTCAAAACGCGCACGTGATTTGAATAAGCAAAATGCGTACACGATTTGTAAAACCAAAACGCGCACGCGATATGTTCAATCACAATTAATGGGGTGGGTGCACGGCTAAATGTAATTACAATATCAACTAAAATCATTAGATGTAGTAATTTAAAGATTATCATTTAAAAATGTGACATATTTAAATTTTAGAACATGGTGAGGTAATATTCATTTATAAATAAATGAAATAAAAAGATATAGAAAATTTATTTAAACTATTATTGTTTTTATAAGAAAAGGATAAATTTAAACTTTATTTTCCATGACTAGTTATTCATAAATAATTGAAAATAGATTATGAAGTAAGAAGATATACTAAAATCATTTCATATTAGTAATCCAAAATCCAATTTATAAGGAGAAAGTAAACTTAAATAAATTACACACAATGATGATGAATGAGGATGAATGATGATGATGTTCATGATGGTGATGGTGATGATGATGAGGATAATGGTGATGATGATGTTCATGATGTTGATGGTGATGATGATGATGAGGATGAATGATGATGATGTTCATGATGTTGATGGTGAGGATGATCATGAGGATGATGATGATGATGATGTTCATGATGTTGATGATGATGAGGATGATGATGATGATGATGATGTTCATGATGTTGATGGTGATGATGATGAGGATGATGATGATGATGATGATGTTCATGATGTTGATGGTGATGATGATGAGGATGATGATGATGATGTTCACGATGATGAAGGTGATGATGATGATGATGAGGAGGATGAGGATGATGATGAATGATGATGATGTTGATGATGATGATGATGATGATGATGATGATGATGATGATGGTGATGATGATGATGAGGATGATGATGATGAATGATGATGATGTTCATGATGATGAAGGTGATGATGATGATGATGATGAGGATGATGATGATGAATGATGAGGATGTTCATGATGTTGATGGTGAGGATGATGATGAGGATGATGATGATGATGTTCATGATGTTGATGGTGATGATGATGATGAGGATGAATGATGATGATGTTCATGATGATGAAGGTGATGATGATGATGATGATGAGGATGATGAGGATGATGATGATGAATGATGATGATGTTCATGATGTTGAGGATGAGGATGACGATGAGGATGATGATGATGATGTTCATGATGTTGATGGTGATGATGATGACGAGGATGATGATGATGAATGATGATGATGTTCACGATGATGAAGGTGATGATGATGATGATGATGAATGATGATGATGTTGATGATGTTGATGATGAGGATGATGATGAGGATGATGATGATGATGTTCATGATGTTGATGGTGATGATGATGATGAGGATGATGATGATGTTCATGATGTTGATGGTGATGACGATGAGGATGATGATGATGATGTTCACGATGATGAAGGTGATGATGGTGATGAATGATGATGATGTTCATGATGATGAAGGTGATGGTGATGATGAGGATGAGGATGATGCTGATGAATGATGATGATGTTCATGATGTTGATGGTGAGGATGATGATGATGATGAGGACGATGATGATGATGTTCATGATGTTGATGGTGATGATGATGATGAAGATGATGATGATGAATGATGATGATGTTCACGATGATGAAGGTGATGATGATGATGATGATGATGATGATGATGATGAATGATGATGTTCATGATGTTGATGATGAGGATGATGATGAGGATGATGATGATGATGATGTTCATGATGTTGATGGTGATGATGATGATGAGGATGATGAGGATGATGATGGTGAATGATGATGATGTTCATGATGATGAAGGTGATGATGATGATGAGGATGAGGATGATGATGATGAATGATGATGATGTTCATGATGTTGATGGTGAGGATGATGATGATGATGTTCATGATGCTGATGGTGATGATGATGATGAATGATGATGATGTTCATGATGATGAAGGTGATGATGATGATGAGGATGATGAATGATGATGATGCTCATGATGTTGATGATGATGATGATGATGAGGATGATGATGATGATGTTCATGATGTTGATGGTGATGAGGATGTTCATGATGTTGATGGTGATGATGATGAGGATGATGATGATGATGTTCACGATGATGAAGGTGATGATGATGATGATGATGATGAATGATGTTCATGATGTTGATGGTGAGGAGGATGATGATGATGATGATGATGATGATGATGTTCATAATGTTGATGATGATGAAGATGATGATGATGTTCATGAAGTTAATGGTGATGATGATGAGAATGATGATGATGATGTTCATGATGTTGATGATGAGGACGATGATGATGATGTTCATGATGTTGATGGTGATGATGATGGGGGTGATGATGATGATGTTCACGATGTTGATGGTGATGATGATGATCATGTTGATGATGATGATGAAGGTGATGATGATGATGAGGATGAGGATTATGATGAGGAAGGTGATGATGATGATGATGATGATGATGATGATGAAGGTGATGATGATGATGAGGATGAGGATGATGATGAGGATGATGATGATGATGTTCATGGTGTCGATCGTGATGATGATAATGAGGATGATGATGATGTTCATGATGTTGATGATGAGGACGATGATGATGATGATGATCATGATCATGATGTTGATGATGTTGATGGTGATGATGATGAGGATGATGATGATGATGTTCATGATGTTGATGGTGATGATGATGATGCTGATGATGAAGGTGATGATGATGATAAGGATGGGGATGATGATGATGAGTATGGGGATGATGATGACGATGATGATGATGATGTTCATGATGTTGATGGTGATGATGATGATGTTCATGATGTTGATGATGAGGATGATGATGAGGATGATGATGAGGATGATGATGATGATGTTCATGATGTTGATGGTGATGATGATGAGGATGATGATGATGATATTCACGATGTTGAGGGTGATGATGATGATCATGTTGATGATGATGATGAGGATGATGATGATGATGTTCATGATGTTGATGGTGATGATGATGATGATGATGATGTTCATGATGTTGATGGTGATGATGATGAGGGTGATGATGATGATGTTCACGATGGTGAAGGTGATGATTATAAGGATGATGATGATGATGAATAATGATGATGTTCATGACGTTGATGATGATGTTCATGACGTTGATGATGATGTTCATGATGTTGGTG
The DNA here is from genome assembly GCA_001517045.1 of Pseudotsuga menziesii. Lineage (NCBI taxonomy): Eukaryota > Viridiplantae > Streptophyta > Pinopsida > Pinales > Pinaceae > Pseudotsuga > Pseudotsuga menziesii. The sequence goes on along the minus strand of LPNX010732177.1, from coordinate 551,871 downwards.
GTGATGAATGATGATGATGTTCACAATGATGAAGGTGATGATGATGATGAGGATGATGATGATGATGAATGATGATGATGTTCATGATGTTGATGATGAGGATGATGATGAGGATGACGACGATGATGTTCATGATCTTGATGGTGATGAGGATGATGAGGATGATGATAATGTTCATGATGTTGATGGCGATGATGATGAGGATATTCACGATGATGAAGGTGATGTTGATGGTAAGGATAATGATGAGGGTGATGATGATGAATGATGATGATGTTCATGATGTTGATGGTGATGATGATGATGAGGATGATGATGATGTTCATGATGTTGATGGTGATGATGATGAGGATAATGATGAAGGTGATGTTGATGGTGAGGATCATGATGATGAATGCTGATGATGTTCATGATGTTGATGGTGAGGATGATGATGAGGATGATGATGATGATCTTCATGATGATGATGATGATGATGATGATGATGATGATGATGATGATGATGTTCATGGTGATGATGATGATGTTCACGATTATGGAGGTGATGATGATGATGATGGTGAGGATGATGATGATGATGAATGATGATGATGTTCATGATGTTGATGATGAGGATGATGATGGTGATGTTCATGATGATGAAGGTGATAATGGTGATGAATGATGATGATGTTCATGATGATGAAGGTGACGGTGATGATGAGGATGAGGATGATGATGATAAATGATGATGATGTTCATGATGTTGATGGTGAGGATGATGATGATGATGAGGTTGATGATGATGATGTTCATGATGTTGATGGTGATGATGATGATGAGGATAATGATGATGAATGATGATGATGAAAGATGATGATGTTCTTGATGTTGATGATGAGGATGATAATGAGGATGATGATGATGATGTTCATGATGTTGATGGTGATGACAATGATGAGGATGATGATGATGATGATGTTCATGATGATGAAGGTGATGATGATGATGAGGATGAGGATGAGGATGATGAATGATGATGATGTTCATGATGTTGATGGTGAGGATGATGATGAGGATGTTCATGATGTTGATGGTGATGATGATGATGATGATGATGATGATGAATGATGATGATGTTCATGATGATGAAGGTGATGATGATGATGAGGATGATGATGATGATGAATGATGATGATGTTCATGATGTTGATGATGATGAGGATGATGATGATGATGTTCATGATGTTGATGGTGATGATGATGATGAGGATGATGATGATGTTCATGATGTTGATGGTGATGATGATGATGTTCACGATGATGAAGGCGATGATGATGATGATGATGAGGATGATGAGGATGATGATGAATGATGATGTTCATGATGTTGATGGTGAGGATGATGATGATGATGATGATGATGATGATGATGATGATGATGTTGATGATGTTGATGATGATGAGGATGATGATGATGTTCATTATGTTGATGGTGATGATGATGATGAAGATGATGTTCACGATGATGAATGTGATGATGATGATGATGACGATGAGGATGATGAATGATGATGATGTTCATGATGTCGATGATGAGGATGATGGTGAGGATGATGATGGTGATGTTGATGGGGATGATGATGATGATGTTCACGATGTTGATGGTGATGATGATGATCATGTTGATGATGATGATGAAGGTGATGATGATGATGATGATGAGGATGATGATGAGGAAGGTGATGATGATGATGATGATGATGATGATGAAGGTGATGATGATGATTAGGATGAGGATGATATGAGGATGATGATGATGATGTTCATGATGTTGATGATGAGGATGATGATGATGATGTTCATGATGTTGATGGTGATGATGATGGGGATGATGATGATGATGTTCACGATGTTGAGGGTGATGATGATGATGCTGATGATGAAGGTGATGATGATGATGAGGATGGGGATGATGATGAGGATGATGATGATGATGTTCATGACGTTGTTGGTGATGATGATGATGAGGATGATGATGATGAATGATGATGATGTTCATGATGTTGATGGTGAGGATGATGATGAGGATGATGATGATGAGGATGATGATGATGTATGATGATGATGTTCATGATGTTGATGGTGAGGATGATGATGACAATGTTCATGATGTTGATGGTGATGATGTTGATGATGAAGATGAGGATGATGATGATGATGTTCAAGATGTTGATGGTGATGATGATGATGTTCATGATGTTGATGGTGAGGATGATGATGAGGATGATGATGATGATGTTCATGATGTTGATGGTGATGATGATGATATTCACGATGTTGATGGTGATGATGATGATGATGAGGATGAGGATGATGATGAGCATGATGATGATGATGCTCATGATGTTGATGGTGATGATGATGATGACGATGATGATGATGTTCATGATGTTGATGGTGAGGATGATGATGAGAATGATGATGATGATGATGTTCATGATGTTAATGGTGATGATGATGATCATGTTGATGATGGTGATGATGATGATGATGATGAAGGTGATGATGATGATGATGATGAGGATGATGAGGATGATGTTCATTATGTTGATGGTGATGATGATGATGAGGATGATGATGATGAATGGTGATGATGTTCATGATGTTGATGGTGATTATGATGAGGATGATGATGATGATGATAATGATGATGTTCATGATGTTGATGGTGATGATGATGAGGATGAGGATGATGATGTTCATGATGTTGATGGTGATGATGATGATCATGTTGATGATGATGATGATGATGATGATGATGATGATGATGATGAGGATGAGGATGATGATGACGATGGCAATGATGGCAATGGTGGTGGTGATGATGATGATGATGAAGGTGATGATGATGATGATGATGATGATGGTGATGATGAAGGTGGTGATGATGATGAAGAAGATGATGATGAAGATGATGAAGATGATGTTGATGGTGATGATGATGATGATGATGATGATGATGATGATGAGGATGAGGATGAGGATGAGGATGTTCATGATGTTGATGGTGATGATGATGATAATGATGATGAAGGTGATGATGATGATGATGACAATGACGATGATAGTGATAATGTTGATGATGATGATGTTCATGATGTTGATGTTGATGATGAAGATGAAGATGATGATGACGATGATGTTGATGATGAGGAAGGTGATGATGATGATGATGATGATGATGATGATGATGATGACGACGATGATGTTCATGATGATGACGACGACGATGGTGATGATGATGTTCATGATGTTGATGGTGATGATGATGATGATGACGATGATGGTGACGATGAAGGTGATGATGAGGATGAGGATGAGGATGATAATAATGATGATGAGGATGAGGATGATGATGATGATGATGATGATTATGGCGATGGTGATGATGATGATCATGTTGATGATGATGAGGATGATGATGATGATGATGATGATGATGATGATGATGATGATGAGGAAGGTGATGATGATGATGATGATGATAATGATGAAGTTGATGATGATGACGATGGTGATGATGATAAAGATGAAGATGAAGATGATGATGATGATGATGACTAAGATGATGATGATGAAGATGATGATGATGAACATGGCGATGTTGATGATGATGATTGATGATCAATGATCATGGTGATGATGATGATGATGATGATGAAGATGAATATGAAGATGATGAAGATGATGATCATGTTGATGATCATGATGATGATGATGACAATGGTGATGATGATGTTTATGATGTTGATGTTGAGGATGATGATGATGAAGATGATGATGATGATGATGATGATGAGGAAGGTGACGATGATGATGATGAGGATGATGTTGATGATGACGATGGTGATGATGATGTTCATGATGTTGATGGTGATGTTGATGATCATGTTGTTGATGATGAAGATGATGATGAACGCTATTTTTTGTTTTATAAAACGTGCACACAATTTGTCTGCACATAACGTGCACACGTTTTGTTTCTATACAATGCGCACACATTTTGTCTAGCTAAATCGCCCTCACGTATTCTTTAAATTCAAAAATGTATTCCCTCCAAATGATAAGGTTGAGCCTCCACCCATGCTTTCATGGAATTCCTATGCCTATGTGTTTTCTTTGTACTTTGCTCCGGATTCAACATGCTTGTGCCTTGGAGTATGATCAACCATGGCTAATTCAACATTATATCCAAATTTTCAACATGCTTGTGTTTAGTGGTTCGTCTTATTATGCTGCACACCTCCATTTTTTATGAGATTTTAGAAACAGATATGGTTTTTTTTGTAGATTCTAAATATGTAAATTTTAACAAGAATACATAATTTTTTCTATTTTTTTCTCATTTATCTTCTGTCATCACTCCTCAACTCAAAAAACACACTGGTAGTGTTTCGTCCATATCTATTTCATTTATCAACCATTTAAAAAAACAATTGTATGGTGCACTAAAGAACACCAATCTCTACATGTTATAAAAAACCCATTTCCAAATAATTGCATTAAGACATTCAAATGCTGCACCCACAAATGACGTACCATTTTCGAGGTTTGATCTCTTAGATAATTAAAAAAAAAAATATTATTTTTATTATTGCAAAAATAGTTTTGCACTAGTCCTATATGTTCTCTATATGTATACCGATTTTCATAAGTTTATTCCATCATTTAGACACTCAGATGCTGCACCCACAAAAACATATACCTTATAGTTTGTCACAAAAATAAAAAGTGCCCGTTAAAATTCATCTAACTTTAGATAGTTAACAACATTTTCAATAGAAAAAAATATATATTTGGAAAGGTCATTCAATTTCCTACATTTCTTGTTTTTTACAGATCGCAAGATTCATTTTGTAAGTGTCTCAAAATATCCATGCAAGTTGATGGATGTCTATTTTTTCAGTTTTGTATTGCATCTAACGCGCCAAAAGAGAACCTCAACATCTTGCACACACCCAAAACTCATGAAGTCATATTTTGATGACATGAGCAAGGAGGGTATGCAAGGGTTTGAATTGGTGGTTAGCCAACTTAGGGGTAAGATGGCAACATGGGGTAGTAGTAGTTACCATCATGGAGAGACACATAATACTATTATTTTTGAAGACTTTTATGATTGGTTGTATGTATTTAGGCACAAGAAATCATATGTGAACTCATTAAGGAAGAATAAAAAATCCATAAGTATGGAGGAGACCAAGGAGCCACCAAGTTCTGTGGGTGGTGAAGCAGAAAATTCATTCAATCATGAGGATCAAAAGTCACTCCCAAGTGACTTTGAAAAATATGAGGAAACATCACATGATAATGAAGAAGAGTCCCTTGAAACTATAGAATATCATTCCGAGACACATTCTATTGTGGACATACACTAAAGGTAATCTACTAAGGGATGCTTGAACTGTGAAGGAGTACTTTTTGATGGGTGCTCACAAATCTATGTTGGTAACATAGAGATAAGATTTGAAAGTGTTGCCACAAGCCAAATTTATCATGAGAATGAATATGAATACCTTGTAGTTGCTAGTGAAGAATGAAGATAATCTTTCCCATCACCACTTGAACTTCAAGAAGTTGATTAAATCAAGAAGAAAGAAGAAAAAGAGGTTCACTCCCATGAACAATCCTTCATTGAAGGGTATTTGAATATGGGTGAATGGAATATCCATGAGGCCCTTAGAATACTCAATGAAACTAAAGAACTAGTGTCAAATTCTTGTTGGAAAGTTTCTTCATTGGAGGATCCATCATTCCTTCAAGACATGGAGAATATTCAAAGAGCAATGTGCAACATTGAAGGCAGTTTCATGTATTTGCTTTTGTATAGAAACAATTTGGTTGAGATTAATTAATGGTTACATGAAGTATACTTGAATAATAATGAGGATATTCATAAGCTCAAAACTCAAAATGAGCAACTTCTTAAGAGGTTGCAAGATACTTGTTCTTCCTCCTATGTTTCATATTATCATATGGCAGATTGCTTGGAGGATTCTCATGACATGAGGGATCATGAGAAACATTGAAAATTGCAGGTTCTTGATGTGTTTGAATATGAGCTTGATGAGAACCAATCACTTGTTGTGGTGGACGAGGAACTTGAGTTTCCTCTTGAAAATGGTTACACACTTTTTGAAGTGCATGACTCCACGACCTTGGAACCAAAATATGAGGAAAGTGCCACACTTTTGAGGGAGATTCATAATACTAACCCTATGGAGCCTTCACATGATGAAAATTTTGCACTTTCTTATTCTTTGGGTGAGTTGGTTCTTTCTCCTACATCCTACATTTCCATATTTTGCAGCATTCAACCTAAAGAAGTATGGGTCAAAGGTTTCTTTTTGATGGTGCCACATGAAGGGTATGGAATTCCTCTCTCTACTTTTGATGATGACATGAGTAGAGTTCCATATTATTTACATTTGCAGCAATGTCCTTTGTTACATTACGATGGTATACATATTCATGGGTGTAGTGATGAGACTTCTTTGAGCCAATTGAAGTCTTCATGTTTTCTTTGCTCCTTATTTATTTCAGATTTTGGTGGAGGTTCTTCATTCACTTATTGGATGAAAGAACACATGGATGATTATTATTTTGATGCATATTAAATTATTTTGGAGTATCAGTATAGGACATGGGATCCTCACCTATGTCATTGGAGCAGATTTGATATAATACTTGATTCTTGTGTGTATGGGCCACATGATGATCTACTTACTTGGATGCAAAAGAAATTTCATGATCCTTAGATGAGGTACCTTCTAGATGTACAATTTTATGATATATTTATGTACTTTAAAGATCTATCTTTTTTACTCATGATGTTTGGAAGGGTGCAATATAAGCAATGGGATTTAGGTATTGCTTGGTTTCAATTTTGGGGGCAAGAAGCAGTAGGGGATATTGAGTTACCACTTGAGAAGGTTATTGTAATGAGATTAGAGTAGCAAAAATCATGGTGGTTTCTCTTTGAAACTTTCTTGGAATGTTTTAAATTCAAGTTTGGAAACTCAATACCAACTTCAAAGAATTATACAGAAGCAAAAAGGGTTGAAAGTTCAGAAAATGTTTCCAAAATACGAAGGTAAAGAATATTTGTGAAAAATTTGTTTTGATGGATTTTATTAATCCTTTTGGTGTTAGTGGTGATGTCACAAGATATACCAATATTAAAATATCCACATATATTTACTTTTGGAAACACACAATTGCAATACATGAGTGCCACTACTCAAATTGCAGATAAGGTTTGAAGCAAAGTTTTGGAAGGAAATAAGGTTATTCAAAATCCATGTTTGAAATTGCTTGAGGACAAGAAATATTAATTGGGGAGTATGATCATGTCCCCAATTAAATAATTTCCAAATAATACTACTCACAAATAATGTTCCACCAACCTACTGGTTCCTTAGGTTGAGATGGAGACATAAATTTTGTAATAAGGGGCTATGGGACCCAAAAGGACTTTAGTTTACCATATTCACATTTAAATGGGTCACATAAATGATAAATTCTAAGAAAGTAATGTGGCATGGGTTCATGAAGACACTTGTAAGATTGTGGAACCTTTGGATGACTAGATTCTCCACATGCTTGGCATGATCTTCATCCAAATTCGAACACATTGGTAATGTAACACTATTACAGGGTGAAGTGGTGTCAAATATCATATAATGAGATAAGGAATTCGAATCAGTAAAGGAGAGTAACTCCCATGGAAATGGAAGAGACTAGAATACAAAGTGTGACACTTGGAAGGAGATTCCATGCACTCTATGATTGTTGGCAAGGGCTTTGGGGTAAGTGAGTTGCGCAATGTTGCGACAGCTGCAAAAGATCATGCGGTACTGCGCAAGGGCAGATCAACACAATGAGCGGAATAATAACCGCTTTTTGAATATTTTATGTATATTTTGACCAAGTTTTGTTGCAATAGGTCAGTAGCAGTTAGAAGTCAGTTAGTAGTGGACCTTCAATGTACAGGTGTAAGGCTATTTATAGATCTATTTTTGAGGAGAAAGGGGGCAATATTGGATTGGATAAGATCTAGGGAGATCTGATTTATGGAGAATTTTCTATCTTAACTATGATTTCTCTGGGTTTTTTTGCTGATGTATGCAGTCTTTGGTTTTGGAGGAGAATTGTGTAATGTGGTACATTTGCACAAATTTAATATGATTTGATGAGTATGGCTCAAATATTGTCTGTTATTATAGATCTGTTATGATGCTGCGACTTCGTTTTGTTACAATGGCATAATATAGATGCAATTTATCCTCTTTCTGCTATATCACTGCGATATGTTGCTTTTATGTCAATGCAATTTGTGCTTTTGTAACCGTTTGATGTGCTATGAGTAATGATGTTCCATGAATAATGTTGCGATGTTGTGATACTATGTGATGATTGCATAAGTTATGTTGTCCCTCTGTCGGATCCCCATGTCCTCCTTTCCCACTGTCAAAAAATTGGTTCTGATAGCTCTCCCTTGAATTCCTTGGGTCAGACCTCGTCTACTCCATAGACATTGCTGGGAAAGGTAAAACTTGTCTGGGCCAGTGCTCAGGGAGGTTGCGTTGTAGGGCATCGATAGAGTGGGAACCCTTGTCAATGAAGCTTTGTTGGTGGGTTTTTCCAATAAATGGTTCTATTGTTGGGACTGAGTTACAAATAAGAGGGGGATATGTTTTGGCATCCGAATCGATTAGAGATCGATGGATGGTTTGATCTGAAGTTGTGGGAGTTTGATGAATCCAAAAACCAAAATCGTACGCTATCGACGAGCCAATGGGTGGATAGATATATCCACAATGGTCCCCATGAATGGTTATTTTGTGAATTCCCTATACTATTGCATGAATGGTTGGAAAATTTCGCTAAGCAGAAGACAAAATTTCAAGGACGAGAGCCAATATCCTGGACCCCAGAATTGATCCAGGAGCTGCAAGAAACTAACAACAAAGAATCACGGGAAGTCAAGGTATATTTGGATAGTATCTTAGAAGGATACATCACTGAGTTTGTCATTGATACCAATAAATATTTTAGTGAAGTAGAAAGGAAATTTTTCAGTGGACCATGAGGAAGATTCTTATTGTCGCTACAACTATTGATTAAGCAACTAGTATGTGAAAAGGGTATCCTAAAGATGTACCAAGAGTTGTGGAACTTTGGTGTGTGGGGGATGTAGGCACTACAACAAAAAGGGGGGAAATGCATATGGAAGTAAGGGGTGGATGGGCATGAGTTTTGATGAGAATGTAAAGGTCACTGAAGAAACAAGTGGTTATATGAGGGGAGGAGAAAGGTTTCAAGAAAAGAGGCAGAGGCTGAGAGAAGGTCTTACTCAAATCGAAGTGTGATACCATGAAGAACAACCACACGGGATGGAATGGCATTTTTGTGACGACAAGGAAATATAGGCCCAAGATATGCCCAACAGGATGATAGAATCGAACCCCAACAGTAACGTGTCTACTCCTTTTCCCACTACTCCACCATAATGAAGGAACGTGCATTCTACGTCAACTTTCCCAACGTGTCAGCAACAGTCTAGTAATAGAGCACTAGCAGGAGGAAGAAGGTCCAGAATTGTAGGCAATGAAATGAAGTTGCCAATATTCCATGGAAATGGCACCAACGATCCAGAGTAGTATTGGTTCTTATGTAAAGCGATCTAGACTTCTCGACAAACTATAGATGATGATGTTAAGAAAAGTCAGCTAGCCACTACTCTGAGGGGTCGCGCGTTGGAATGGTTTATGAGATTCACACGGGTGCCTTAGGGAGGTACTACAAAACATTGGACGAGATCAGAACAGGGCTCTTTGAGGAATTTAAGAAGTTGAAATCCGAAGCTCAGTACATTACTAAATTAAAAGAGATCAAACAATTCCCTAATGAAACGTATTGGGATTTTGATCAGCGATTTAAGACATTGATGGCATGGGTCAGTTTTTAGATGAGCAATGTTTAGCATAAAGAATGGTTTATCATGGTGCTTGTCCTTGATATCCGACAACCATTAATGCAACAAAATATTGTGACACAAAGCGAGGATCTGGAGACTGCGATGAAATTGGAGGCATCGCTAGTAGGGGAAACTGGCATTGGAATGAATCAGATTCAGGCACAGTTGGCCGATTTGACGCTACAATTGCAAGACATAAAAAAGGCAAAGGAAGATCGTGATGACCTTTGGTGCACCTGTTGCCATGTAGGCAAACATACCAAGGATACCTACCCAACGTTTCAGAATTATTTGCTATCGGGAGTCCCTAATCCATTGAGTTGTGCTAGTGAACCATGGTGTCGCATCTGTCAGGTTAGTATGGGAATTGACATGAGAACTGTGATTACATGTAGAAGATGGTTACCAAAGAAAATTTTTTTTATTGTATATTTTGTCGGTCAGTTGGACATGACGACAAAAACTGTCACGCTTATGATTTGCTCTAGGAAAGGATGTATGATTCATACTTTGTGAAAGGGGAGGAACCCCGAACAGCAAAAGCACAACCACAAATAGTACAACCAGTAGCACAAGTTCCATATTCATCGCCGGCTTCGATGCAGTTTTTTCCCATGCAGCCTTAGCCAGAGTTTATAGCGCAACGACAATTTGCACCATAGCTGCAAATGTGGTACAACCACAGTATAACCAAGCACCATGACCATAGTATAATCAGCCACAATATGTTCAGGATGCGCATTATGTTTAGCAACAACCATAGAAGTAGATGGCTCAACCGCACATTCAACAAGGATGAACCCGTGGAGAATTCTATGGAGGATTTAGGGGCTACGGAGGAGGCTTTGGTCGAGGAGGACGACGAGGTCAGGAATCTATTTAGTGTTATAGCTATGGGTTATTCAGGCATTATCAGAGATAATGTCCTCATGTGAATTGTACATACTATGCAGCCGATGATCATAATGTCAAAAGTTGTCCTCAGTTGATCATAAAATGGAAGGCTGGCAACATTCCTCGGTTGCAGAATGCACAGAATCAGAATCATCCTATGTTCCAGGTACATAATCAACCATTGATGCAGGGTTAGATCCCATCACAGAATGAGACTAAGACTCATAACTCACCCTAGGCTCAGACTATACCGATGAATCAATCGATGAATCAACCACTGAATTAGAACCCACTGGGAACTCAAGCCCATAACTTGAATCAAGGACCGACAATTGTGACAATTCATGCTGAACCAAGGATGAAGGATGTTGATGTTGGGATTGTCACTCGCATTGGTGCAAAAACTGGTGATGATGGACCACAGCAACTAGTTCGACTTGCTGGTAAGAAAAAAGTATCATTTGATGTTGCGATAGAGAAAGACACTTTCTTTGAATCAAATCAGGCTATTGGGAGAAATATGGGTAAGTTACCAATTATTGATATGCCTTCTGCTTTCGACCCCTCCATAGCAGCAGGACCATCGTGGCAGCATGGTACCCTGTGTAAGTTTTTTGAGAGTTTTCTATCACTGGAAAGGGACTCAGATGCCCTTATCAAGCTTGGGACATTATTGCACCACCCAGAGAAGACAGTGAAGGATTCTGCTTTGAATTCCTTGCAAAAAAGGAAGACATGCAAGGAGATAAGGTTGACTCGATCATTCTGGACCTTGGATTAGATGTAAACATTCCGACAAAGCAAACCTGTCAATTGATGGGAAAGCCAACATTGGAATGGTCATCAGTACAACTACGTTTAGCAAACCAGACGAAGATTCAGCCCATTGGTCGTGTTTCAAACTTGGTTGTCGACATTGAAGGTATGAAAGCACGTGATGACTTTGATGTGATAGACGTTGTAGGAGATGGTGGTTCCTATCCCACATTTCTAGGAATTGGATGGACTAATGATAGCATGGCAGTTATCAACTTCAAAAAATGTGTTATGACATTTGAAAACCAGGATGTTAGGGTCATTGCTCCTAAGGAACCTCGGGAAGGATGACGATATATCGAACCTGTAAAGGATGAAGTCAGGAGAAGTTGGGATCATGCTTATAAAATCTTTGAGGACTATATCCATCCTACCATTGATGGTGAAATTAGATGGCGAAGTGCAAGTTTCGGGTCCTCTGATTTTGAAGATGCTCTAGAAAATTGGCAAAATCGATTGCATGAAATATCATTTAGAGAATGCAGGTTGATTACACAGTCTCTTTGACATGTTGTGATTGAGACCATTGAATTTCCCATTTATGAAGGACTGCCGGGGCTATTAGAGGTTTTTTAGGTATTTGAAGAGAAAATGTTTGAACCGCAAAGGATACCGGCTCTTGATGTAGCACTGAAGGCTACTCTGGCTTGATGGTGGGAGACACACAGAAGGATGATCCATTACTGGGAGCAGTGCCGCAGATTGATGATGGTCTTATTTGGTGATGTAGAAGTCTATCATGTTGGGAGATATGATGGATGAAATGACCCCACTAGTCATTTGATCAAGTGTTAGAATTTATGGACATCGTGACCCAGATATGAGTGAGTTCATGCTTTTGTTCATACTCTAGAGGAGATGCCAAGATCCTGGTATGTGGCAGCAAAATTTTGCACAACCATTACCACTTGGGAGGAGTTTCCGGTTTGCTTTGTGCAAACATTTAGTTTTCGGGACGCCAACCCCGAGGTATGTAACGATTTACACATTATTTGTGACATAGTACTAAAAGTCATCCCTGTTGCATACCCATTTGATCCACATGCAAATTTATCCATCCAATCCATGAGGAGGTTATACAACTTGTCTGGGGAACCCGAAGATGATGACGAGCTACAGAATGTTAATATTCCATATTTCAAAGGAAGCCTTTGTGTCACAGCTCCCGACATAACGAAGAACTCAATGAATCAGGCGCTGAGGATCCAGAAAGTTAACATTGGGTCGGCAGAGAATCCGAAGTTTGCTAATGTCGAAGACTATTGAGGCGAAGAGATGATGGCCAAAATCATAGATCATCTGCATGAATTCCGGGACCTTTTCCCAACATGATTTTCAGAGATGAAGGGGATAATCGACAACTTGAGGGAAATGAAGATTCCACTCAAACCAAATGAAAAACAAGTATGCCAAAGGCCATATAGAATGAACCCGCGATACAAGGATCACATGAAAGCTGGGATCGATAGGATGCTCGATCATTGTGATCATCGAACTTGTAGAAGAATCAGAGTGGATAATCCTGATGGTGGTTCAAGACAAGAATACAGGTGAAATCCAAATTTGTGTTGATCTGAAAAAGTTGAATGATCCATGTGTACATGATCCGTTCTCGACCCCTTTTACAGATGAAGTCCTAGAAGGTGTAGGTGGCCAGGAGATATATTCCTTCACAGATGGATTTTCAGGATACCACCTGATCTGGATTGTTGAGGAGGATCGCCATAAGACTACATTTGTCACCGAGTGGGGCTGTTTCCAATATACAATCATGCCATTTGGGATGAAGAATGCACCCGATGTATTCTCCCGGGTAGTTGTCACTGTATTTACAGATTTTATTCAAAAATTTATGTAGGTATATATGGACGACTAGATCGTCTATGGCCTGATTAGAAACCATCTGGACAATCTGTGATTGATGCTAGAATGGTGTAGACAACATCATATTGCATTGAATTCAAAAAAATGTATTTTCTTTGCACCCTTTGGCATGCTACTTGGGCACATCGTATGCAAAGAAGGTTTGTTGGTCGATCCGGCGAAGATTGTGCTGATCCTCAGTTTACCACCTCCGACGAATGTAAAGATGCTTGGGGAAACACTGGGACATACAAGCTACTATCACAAGTTTATCAGAGGATACACTGTGATTACTTCTCCCATGGAAAATATGTTAAAAAAAGACACTGCGTTTGAATGGACTCTGAAATGTCAAGGAAGCTTCGACACCCTGAAGGCCAAGATGAACTCTGCACCAATACTAGTTTTTCCTGATTGGAATAAAGAATGCCATGTGCATGTTGATGCTCCTTCTACTACGCTAGGGTTTTTCTTGCGTATCCAGTCAAAGGAGACTTGGATCATCCAATAGCATATGCCAGTAGAAAGTTATCATTTGCTGAATGAAATTATACCATGACCGAAAGGGAAGGCATGGTGATGTTTTTTGCTCTACAAAAGTTCAGGAACTATTTGTTGGGAGGACATTTCAAGATGTTCACTGGTCATTCTTCTTTACAATACCTAGTCAATAAGCCTGTGTTGGGGGGGAGAATCTGTAGGTGGTTTCTTTTGTTCCAAGATTTTGATTTTGAAATAGTGGTCAAACCGAGACGGTTGAATGTTGGCCCGGATCATCTGTCATGTGTTGTGAATGGTGAAGAACCAACCAATATTGATGATGGCTTGCCAGATGTGCAATTGTTTTAGGTTGATGTCACAGATGATAACCATGCACCAATTATTCAGTTTTTGTCTACTGGTATCACCCCAATAGACATGTCGACTAGCCAAAAGAAGCAGTTGGTTGTAAAAGCCTCTGATTTTCAACTAATTGCTGGATAGTTATATAAACTTGGACCATATGAAATTTTACAACGCTGCATCTTACCGCATGGGCAGGGTCCCATTCTAGAAGAAGCACATGTAGGAATCATAAGAGGTCACTATGGAGGTTATGCTACTGCACGAAAAGTGTTGCATGCTAGGCTATGGTGGCCCATGTTGAATAATGATGTTGTAGACTATGCAAGGAGTTGTGATGTCTTCCATCGGGTTGGTAAACCATCACGGAGGGATGAGATGCTACTGGTTCCGTAGTTGTCTCTGCAACCATTTGATAAATGGGCTATAGAATTTGTGGGTCTTATCAATCCTCCAGGTAAGTGCACTGGCACTCGCTATATTATTACTGTAACTGACTACCTGACTTAGTGGGTGGAAGCTACACCAGTTGCTAATTGTACCACTGCGACAACAGTACGATTTATTTTTGAGAAGATTGTGACATGATTCGGGTGTTCTAGAATCCTGATGAGTGACCAAGGAAGTCACTTTGTCAACTGGACGGTAAAAGCGCTAACTAAGGAGGTCCAGATACAACATAAGAGGAGTACACCATACCACCCACACGAAAATGGTACTATTGAGGCCTTCAACAAAATTTTGGAGACAGCACTGACCAAGTATGTAACGATAACCACGATGATTGGGATTTAAAAATTCCTGTAGTTCTATGGGCCTATCGCACTACTTGCAAATGAGTAACAGGTCAGCCACCATTTAAGTTGGTTTATGGGAAAGAAGAAGTCATGCATATGGAGTATATTGTTACCAGCTTGCGCATTTCCATGACGATGGGCATGGATGATTCAAAGGCATTAGAAGAACGCATCGTGCAAGTGATTCAGCTTGAAGAAAATCATTTCATCACAGGCTTCCAGCATCAGGCTACGAAGGATCGACAAAAGGCATGGCATGATCACTATATTAAGAAAAAATAGTTTGCAACAAGAGATTTGGTGTTGTTATACAATAGTAAGTTTATTAAGCATCCGGGTAAGTTACAAATGCATTGGATAGGTCCCTATCTTGTTCAGTCCATTACAACTAGCAGTGTAGTTCAGTTACAACAGTTAGATGGTGCAATGTTGTTGAAGCTCATTAATGGGAGTCACTTGAATCCCTATAGAACGAGATATGCGATGCGCACCACTTGAGGTGTTATAAAAAAAAAGATGAAGATTTTATTTCAGCATAGCAAGGCGATCCTTGGGGAAGAGGATGCGCAAGGTTAAAATTGTTAGCGGTAATTGGTTGACCATTTTCGATAGTTGCATGGCTGTGGGGTGGTCAAATCAAGTAATAAATGCAACTAGTTAAATTAGTTGGCTGGTAGTGCTTGTTGAAGCAACCTGAATTAAAGGGTGATCTGACCATTAGAAGAATAAGATCGTCGATAGATTTGGTGTCATTAATATCTGATTTAGCAATAATGGTGAAGTTAGAATTGGCAATGATGAATTAGGATTGGAAGTGGCTATGAAACACCACGGGGTATGCATAGGATGGAATTCTTCAGTTGCGTGAGAAGAAGTAGAGGGTGAATTATGTGCAGAGTGTTGAGTGAAGTGCAGTTATAGCTATTGAGTGTATTTTCAGGTTTTTAGAGGTAAGGGATGCTGAGCGGCCTTGACGCTATAGAAATTTCCAATGAGTATGAGTCCCTCGTTCGGCCCATGGATATGGAAGAAGAAATCATGAGTATGTCAGTGGGTTCATCATCTATTCCTAAGCAGAAGCGGAAGAATCAGAGACTTAATCCTATGCCACCCGAAAAGAGGCAAACTCGCACGTCTGTGAGAATGCAGGGAGAAGGAACTGCACAGACTAGGCCGTCGAGCTCGGGAGCTATCGAGTCTATGACACCTCAGGGTGTCTCAGCTCATGATATTTTGGGATATGTCGCTCCTAGTATGCATCCAAGAACCAAGCCACAATAGCCCTCAAAGAATCAGAAGTACCCACCCAAGTTATCAACGCTACTAGGAAGGATGACGTGCTCGGTCGATATCATCCCTGTAATGATTAGGATCAAGTTCGAGGATCATGACCTGCTCCTACTTAAATATGTATGGGATGAGCCATATGAATCCATCCGCATGGCGCCTAGTGCCCCCATTTAGTGAATTCTGAAACCATGGGCCAATGGGTTAGACAATTCTAGGTTGTTGGGGCTCATCAGTATGCCCCATTTCAGTTCCTTGAATGAATCCCATGCGTGTGTGAAGAAACTATTGGTGTGTTTCCATGGAGGGATGCTTTGGCTGACTATGTCGATCCCTGCCAAATTTGAATTGATTTCCAGCATTACAGATTTGTCGAAGGTTGGGGAGGACCCGACGTAGTATATTCGTAGGAGAGTTATAGACAAGAAACTTGCCAAGCAGCTGAAGGAGCACTTTGGTTTACAATGGGATGGTCGTGCTTATAGCATTGACAGCATTAACTCATAGGTGGTGCACATTGGTGTAATAATTTTCGCCAGCAAGGTTGTTCGTGGAAATTGACTAGTACAATTCAGTTCAGGTGTTGTCGCCTATGCCCAGAAATCTGCTGAAGGGGTGCAAATGAATTGGTCTCATTTTTGTTAAATCAGTTGCTTGAAGATGTGCTTGTTGCTTAGACTAGTCCTATAGTTGGTTGTTGTTTCTTATTGCTCTCGTTTCTTGGATGGAACCCGACGACTACCAACCAATGGTAGTCGAGGCAGTCAAGGTTTACCGTGGTGCCCGCTATCAGAACCTATGGTGGGTCAAAGAGCCTAGTCAACAATTAGACTGTGCCATTAATTTCTAGGTCTATTGGGAAGCACTATAGGCTATCACCATTTCCATTCCTCTAATTGCTCTCTACACCATGGCCAAGTATTAGTGGATCCTTCGATTTGCTCTTGGACCCTACTCTATTCATATTCAGGCCAGGTTGGACCCTGATCGGCAGCCACTGCCATTGCCTTATAAAGTCACCACGAAAGATTTGGATGCTATTCTACAATACTGGCTAGGGGACTGGCGCATCCCGGTGAGTCAGGAGGATTTATCTAAGGTTTTGCCCCTGAATGTCCCTAAAGAACCTGCCCTACAGGAACTGAGCACCCATGACTCTGACAATGAGTCATCGACGGATCCTGAAGATGCAACACAGTGTATGTAGGAGGAGACTTGCACCAAATGGAGTCAAGAGTATGAGGCGGGCAATGGTACTAGATTAGGGATGGAAGAGCAACTGCAGTGGCTTATCAAATCCATCACTAATTCATCTACGGTTGCGACTACGATGATCCACAAATTGAACCATGAAGAATTTAGGGTGGTAAGAGATAGAATAGAGTCCATTTTTAATATTATTTCCAAACAAATATTAGCAATATCTTTGTTGTAGGACATCCTATCGATTAGCACTGAGCCCTGGGCTGGGAATGTGCAAGTTCCCCTGACTACAATTGATGCCGGTAGTGAAGAAGTTCACCAGCGGTTGCACCCAATCCAGAGCGTGACTTTGGATCTGAACAAACTATCTGCTACAGTGTTGGTTGAATTGTAGCATGGCGCCACACTAGAATCAGCGCCACAAAAAAATATTTGACTGAGGGCTGTGTGCAGTCCCAAAATATCGCTGAGAAGCTGTAGAAGGAAGTAGAGGAGCTGCACCAGGTCCACGTGCAGTTGTTAGAGGAAAATTTACGAGAAATCAACCATTTGAAGGAAACACAGGCTGAGTTGCAGCGGAAGGTTGCTGAAGAGATTACCGACTTCAAGAAGGTGTAAGACTGCTTGATTGTTTAACAAGTGCAGCTATGTGCTCGATGCAGAGAAATTGAGCAGGTTGTTTCTGATGCCTGCCAGAACATTTTTGACAACATTGCAGGGTTCACCCTAGTCAAAAAGGCTAGGTGATTGGGGCAAACTCTGGCTCAACTTCAGGATACTAACCTCATGCTCAATGCCTTAGTTCAACCCATAACACCACCACAGCAGGTTACAGAATGTAAGACCTCCATTGAATAAATTGCCGCTCAGTTCGACACCATGGAGCAGGAGGTCAAAACTATTATGGAGGCGACCACACAATTTTGGCAAAGTATTGTCCAGGATGAGCAACTTGATCAGCTGGCTACACAGGTGCAAGAGGTAGAAGGTCAATTGACAAACCTGAAGACATCCTTGAAGGCCATGCCACTAATGGTGTAGATCACATGGGCCAGCTGGCTATTAAGGCACAAGAACTGAAGGATATATAGTAGCGAGCCGCTTGTGCATAATAATGTCAACAAAAACGTCACACGCAGCTTGATGAATTCCAAGAAATTGGTGGCCAGTTGGCTATTAAGGCCATCGCCACGCTCCAGTCCATTCAAGAGAATCGAGAAATGGTCGACATCAAGGCTAGTGAGGAACACCTAATCCAACAAACTTTGACTAAATTTCAGAGCATTTCCATTAAAGTCTAGCTTCAGGTTCATGAAATTGCGCAGCAATTTGAATATTTTAAGGACAAGACTACAACACAAACCCTGTAAACTTGATGTGGCTCGAGGGCCAGCCAAAAATCTGTGTTGGGGGCTTGTTGGAAAGGGATTTGGGGTAAGTGAGTTGCGCAGCATCGTGGTAGCTGCACAAGCTCATGCAGTACCACGCAAGGGCAGATCAATGTGATGAGCGGAAGAATAACTTCTTTTTGAATATTTTATGTATATTTTGGCCAAGTTTTGTTGCAATAGGTCAGTAGCGGTTAGACGTTAGTTAGTAGTGGACCCTCAATGTAAAGGTGTAAGCCTATTTATAGATCTATTTTTGAGGAGAAAGAGGGAGAGATTGGATCGGATAAGATCTGGGACGATCTGATTTATGGAGAATTTTCTGTCTTAACTGTGATTTCTTCGTGTTTTTTCCTGATGTATGCAGTCTCCGATTTTGGAGAATAATTTTGTAATATGATACATTTGTGTAAGGTTAATATGATGTGATGAGTATGGCTCAAATCTTGTTTGTTATTCTAGATCTTTTATAATGCTGCAACTTCGTTTTGTTATAATGGCATAATGTAGATGCAATTTAGCCTCTTTCTACTATATCACTACGATATGTTGCTTTTTTGTCAATGCAATCTGCACTTCTGTAACTATTTGATGCGCTATTAGTAATTATGTTCTATGAATAATGGTGCGATGTTGTGATACCGTGTGATGATTGCATAAGTTATGTTGTCCCTCTGTCAGATCCCCATATCCTCCTTTCCCATTGTCGAAAACTTGGTTCTGATAGCTCTCCCTTGAATTCCTTGGGTGAGACCTCGTCTACTTCGCATACATTGATGGGTAGGGTAAAAATTGTCTCGGTTGGTGCTCAGGGAGGTTGTGCTGTAGGGCATCGACAGAGTGGGAACCCCTATCGAGGAAGATTTGTTGGTGGGTTTTGCCAACAATGGAAACAAATAATGAAAGATTTTATGACAAGTATGGAAAATTTAGAACTGATTCTAGACATATGAAAAATATGTCATGAGGGATAAAAATAGCCACTTAGAGTTCAAATTTGGGATTTATAGGTAGGCATTCAAATTGGGGAAATAATTGGAGCATGAAGAAGAAGACAAGTGTCATGAGAGTTACTAAACCACTAAGATGAATTGGGGGAATCCATGGAGGGAAATTTGACCTTAGGAGGCCTCATGAAGTTGATAAAATGATTTCATGAGGAAGGAGAATGGATTTTTATTATTTTATAATTGGTATTGGCATTTTGGAGAGCTTTTGCTTGTCCATTGCATGGTGAGTGTTCACTTTCCTTGCTTGTGGACCATTTCGATATAGTTGGATTCCTTTCCAAGTTGGTTGATGGAGAGGACATTTAGACCTCTAATTGGAGCTTAATGAATGGTTTTTAGTTTCAGGTTGAATTACCATACATTTGAATTCTCATATATTCCCCTATTCTCTCATTCCTTCTTCTCCATTCCCCCACACTCTCATGTTGAGGGCACACTTGTTGGAGTGGTGCTTGTGCTTTGCTGAGTATATTTGGTGCCATATATATGAAAAATGATGTATGTCTCTGTAATATATTTTCCATATACTATATAAAATTAAATATCAGAAATACATGTATGAAAGGATTGCATTCGCATGCTCTTGAATAACTAGTTTTCATGGATTTGGCTTCAATATTGAAGTAGATTTATATTAGATTTGTATGAGGAAATTTATATGATTTTTATGATGTTTGGTAAGCCATATATTACATAATTCTATTTAATTTCATGGCCATATGATATGCATATTGAAATCCAAGAAACGCATGTGTCAAAATCTTGCATTCTCATGCCATTGTATCACTAGTTTTCATGGATTTTGGCTTCAATCCCGAAGTAGTTTTATATCATATTTGTATGAGGGATTTTCTCTGATTTTGATAATGTTGTGACATCCATATATTATTTTTTACTCTGTAATTTAATTTCCCTAATATCTTTGGGTCGAAATATAAGAAATCCATATGTGAAACTCTTGCAACTCCATGCTATTAAATCACTAGTTTTCATGTATTTGACTCCCATACTAAATGAGTTGTATACCAGACTTGTATGAAGGGATTTATATGGTTTTTAATACTATTTGGGAATCAATTTGTATGTTGTATATGGTGTCTATATTTGACATCCTGATCTGAACCTTTAACCACGCCTTTCGTATGTCAAAATTGAGCTAGTTATGCAATTTCCCCATAAGCAATATCAATGAAAGTTATCAAACGAATGTGGAACTATATAACCAGTTTGTAGAACTAATAACCATGTGTAATTAAATTCCATTATTTCTTATATCATAACCCATACTCTGATTATAAATTTTTGCATGTTCATACATGATTTGGGAGCCCTTTTTTCCTACACCCTAGGGGGGATCATCACAATTTCTTAGTAATATTTCCCCTTTTGTCATTAACCCAAAATGAAGTTTTAGATGTATAAATTAAGATACAAAGTTACTATAAAACACCTTAGTATGTTTTAATAATCACCATACCATTTCCTTTCAAATTCGGGACCATTTGGTGAAAGTTGGAACCCTATAGAGTCATAACTAGTTAAGCCAAAATTCACCGAACTTGTAATTTTGTCCAAAATTACAAGAAGGGACATTAAAAAGAAGAAAACTATTTTCATCCACATTGATAATATCCAAATGAAAATTAAATCACTTACATAAAAATAAGTTCTTGGATTAGCAAAGAGTTAGGTTTTTCTTTTGTTTTCTTCACAATTCTTTAAATTCCTAATTATCATTATTCTTGTTTATCTTTTCCCTTTCTAAATTTTAATTACTCTCATAAGTATTAGACCCCTAATAATATTGGTACCCATTTTAAAATAGTTGTCTCATATCAAGTTGGTAGAATTATTAAGGAAATAAAATTTCACTTTTCTTTCATAAAGTATCATAGTTCATGATGCCTTGCATCACTCATAGGTTCAAATCCTATGACTTAATCAAAATATAGTTTTATATACACGTTATGTTTAAGGTAAAAATTTTAGGATCTCACGAATGAAGCTGAAGTTTATGGTTATACATGTTGCAAGTGCAAGAGGTATAAGGGGAGGTTTAGAATGGTATGTTTTGATAGACGATCAAATATTTGTATATCTTTATTATTTAGATGGTTGGTATTTCTAGGTCTTATGCAATCCATATGTTATTTCCAAAAGCATATGACTATCTATATGTTTTTATGCTCATCATTTTTATGTACTCAAGGTTTTGGATTGTTCATTTGATGGAAATTATGCTCATGATTAGTTCTTGCATGCGGTCAATAATTTTATTTTTGTAGTTGTTCCTGTATGTTTGATCAAATGTAAACATGTTACTATGTATTGTTATTTTCTTCAATATATGCCAAGTTTTTATCTATATATTGTAATGTTATTTATACATTTTCAATAAATTATATTATTTTTTTCTACTAAAAAGTATGAGCGGATTCTAATTTAAAGGCCATAAAGACTGGGTGGATTCACAAAAACTCTCTTGTAATATTTAATTCTATAATTGATAAAAACTTGTGACCCCAAAATCTATAAAGTCACTACAAAAAAACCTTGTGATTAGCGTCTCTTTTAGCTTCCTTTTTAGCGTCCCCTATCACTTAGTGTATTTCTCATCATTTTTTGGACAAAGTGGATGCTTTTCCATGGGGTCGCGCTTTAATGGCATTATTTGCAACCCTTTTTAAAAGTTGGTGTTATTTTGGATGCTAATTAGCATCCCAATTAATGTCTCATTTAGCGTCCCATTTAGCATCCCAATTAACGTGCCATTTAGCGTCCCAATTAGAGGAAATTTTGGGGCCTAAAATGGGCCTCCTAAGGAAATGAATAAAAAAAGCCACATCACACTACAAATATGCCATGTCAGATTAAATATAATGAAAATCTAATGAAAGTCAACCTAAATCGTCTCATTAATGGTAGTTGACAATTATATTGAGTTAATGTAGAGTTAAGAGATATTGATTAAAAATATTAATGAAATATTTAGATTCTTGTGCACACATAATAAATGATAGGAAACTTTTGAATTTTATATTATTATTTTTTTAAATGAATAGACCACTACTTTTTATATATTTAATAAATGTAAAACTCAAATATATTAATTTATAATGAAAAATATAATTATAATAGTATTAAAAAAATAAAAAATCATTATGATTTTTTAATATAAATTTTATATTAATTCATGTAAAAAATATTACATCAAATAAAATAAAAAACAATAAACTATGTATATTCATATTATTTTTTATATTAATATAAAAAAATTGTGGTTTAATGGGTAGGTAGGTAAGAGAGAAAAACAGTAAAATCAAATTTTATTATAATTTTAGTAACATTAAAAATAGTTTTTATTTTTTATTTTGTTAGTATTTAAATGTTTTATTTATTTTTGGATATAATAATTAAATATATTTATTTTTTAAATATTTTTTAATAATATTAAAAATACTAAATATCTTTTATTTAGTATTTCAATATAAGTCTATTTGAAATCAAATATTATTTAGTTTTTTTTTTAAATTGATTAATAAATGTTTTTAGTATTTCAAAATGCTTCCACTACAATTTTAATTAATGCAAACGTTATGTTTTAGAGGAGTTGGAAGTAGTGATCAAATAAAATATTCTATATTTATTAGTTAAAGTTTATTTATCTTATTTCGAGGTGATCTTTTCAAGAACTTAACCAAGGTGAGGTTGATATGGAGTTAGCTATTGTCAAATAAAAATATGACACATAAGCATTATGTGTCTAACTCAACCATAATGGTTGACCAAAGATATTGAAATTTTATTGGTTTAAAAATTCAACTCAGTCCAGCTCATCCATGGCACAGTTTTTTATAAGGCCCATTTTAGACCGCAAATTTCCTCTAATAAGTTATCATCCCTTTGTAAAAGTTGGTATTATTTTGGACTCTAATTAGCATCCCAATTAACGTGCCAATTAGCATCCCAAGTAGCATCCCAATTAGAATCCCCATTAGCATCCCAATTAGCGCTCATTTTTAAAAGTTCGTGTTATTTTGGACACAAATTAACATCCCAATTAATGCCCCAATTAGTGTCCCAATTAGCATCCCAATTAGAATCCAAATTAGCATCCTAATTAGCATCCCAATTAGTGTCCTAATTAGCATCCCAATTAGCGTCCCTTTTTAAAAGTTGGCGTTATTTTGGACGTTAATTAGCATCCCAATTAACTTCCCAATTAGTGTCCCAATTAGCATCACAATTATCATCCCAATCAACATCCCAATTAGTATCCACAAAATCATCCCATATAATGCCAAGAATAACCTCCAAAAAAACGTCTTGAATAGCATAGCACCATATATTAATACAGGGTAAGTGACAAGAATTGTGCCATGAATTTCGACAGGAAAAACATACAACATAGGGCGAAGTATAGAGCCAAGAATTGCACCTAGAAAACATCCAACATAGCGTGAGGTATAGATCCATGTATAGCGCCTGGAATAATGCCAAAAATTTCGAAAGGAACTGCGCTAGGAATTACATTAGGTTTAGAGCTAGGAATTGTGTTAGGAAAATGTCCAACATAACGTCAGGTATATCAATGTCTATTTCAATGATCATTATTCATGTGATAGTAATTTTTTATCTTGATTTATCATAGTGTCACCTAAATGATCGTAATCATGGAACTTTTGGATCTTGATTGATCCTAATCAGGGATAAATTACCTTAATGTCACCTAAATTTTTCGAATGGCATTTGAGTGTCCCCAACAACATTTGATAGACCCTAATGGAATATGATTGTCCCGAACAACATGGCAATGATGCATTAAAATAATTATGATGGAGCATATGGATATGATTTGATAACTATAAGACTATATCATCCATTCTTGTGAGGTAGTATGGCTCCTTGGTCATTAGTATTGCAATTATATTGATGATGAAATTGAAATGACTACGACGACAACAATGATTTTTATTTATTGTATGATGATGATGACGATGACGATGTGGATGTGTTGCACCTAAAAATATCTCAGTTTCCTATCTGCCTTTTAGAAAGCTTATCTTGATATTTCCTTGGAAACTTTTTTCCATCCGTAGGAAGGTCAATGCTTTCCTTAGTTTTGATAGAGCATCGTGGGTGCTCTATTTAGTGGAGAAAAGTGCGTTGACTCCTAGGTGTTTTATGGAAGTAGGCATCATCGACATTTCTCCTTATTGAGAGAAAGGCATTGGCACTTCTTCACCTAAAGCCAATAGCACTGATCAACCTAAAACATGAAAAAAATAACATTCTAGAAGCTTCCTTGCGAAAGCCTATGTGGAGTTTGTTACTACTAGCTAGGTAGAGGTGGAATTTTGCTTTCTCACATGTTGGGATCACCTCCTATCCATTCCTCAAGTGAATCTCATCATATTTGGCCTATAAATGAATCCTTCATGGAGTCAGTGATGGGAGGCCAAAGAAAGCACCCTTGTGCTGTTGGAATGAGATCTGGTTTAGAGGCAAGATAGAGTGAGCTTATGTGTGAAACGACTATTGTAAGTGTGAAGGATTGTAGATTTGTTGTAGAGGATAAATCTAGCAACATCAAGGATTTATGGTTGTAACATTACTCTCTCATTATTAATAAAAAAGCGTTCCCCTTTCCCATATTTCATGTGTGTTAATATCAGTTAAATGATTTTAGACTCCTTGATCACTAGCATATATGATTGATTTGTCATGATGCTCTCACTTTATGATTTTGTATTTTAATCTCTTTTGTAGGTATTGAAGTTTGCAAGAAGGACTTTTGGAACAAGGATGAAAGGACTTAGATCTGATGTATGATTTTGGTTTCATGTTCATCAAATTGATTATCTAGGGGAAGGATATGATGATGTGCTCTTTTTTCCTACACTTTTGTCTTACAAGGTAGAGGAACAAATGGTGTCTGCACCAGTTGTAGAAATCCTTGAAACAAAATTGGTTACTCTGCTGGGGACAGCTTAATCCAGTCAGATCTGGGGCATATCTGGTCAGATCTAGAGAAGATCCAGTTATATCTATAACTGTTGGTAATTTTCTTGCTTTTGAAGTTTACATTCTCTTCTTTATCTCTTTCAGTTGATAAGGTGATTGATCCATCTTGTTGATCCTATTAA
This sequence comes from Pseudotsuga menziesii, assembly GCA_001517045.1. Lineage (NCBI taxonomy): Eukaryota > Viridiplantae > Streptophyta > Pinopsida > Pinales > Pinaceae > Pseudotsuga > Pseudotsuga menziesii. The sequence goes on along the minus strand of LPNX010732177.1, from coordinate 525,603 downwards.
TTTCCTCTATTTAGAAGTTGTTTCTACTTTTGTCAGTCCAACTCATCCCAATTTCTTGGTTTATTTTGCATATCTTTCATTTTTTGTATCTTTAGATCCGTCGACGCACCCAACTTTGTCTGATAGAGCATCGTATGCTCAAAGGATCCTTTTTCCTCTTGGTTTACAATTCCTTTCTACAGTTTACACAGAGTGCCGACGATGCCCTGTTTCAGTGGATAAGAAGCGTTGATAGTCCTACATCGCTTTGGTGTAGCTTGCCTCTGTGCGTCAAGGTAGGTCCTTTGAACTGCCTACATTTTCATTTTTTATGTTTGTATTCCTTTGAAAGATCCCGGTGTGATTTTCTTGAGTTTTTTTTTTTGATTGAGACTGGTGGTTTTTATAATCTGATTCTCATTCATTGAGCTTAGTTTCAAAAACATTTTCCTTCTTTATTAGTGAAAATTCACAGTGAAAGGAATTGTGTGAAAACCAGTCTTGGATTCTTTGATTGGTGTGGTCTGCTCTATGAAACACTTAGTTGGAAAAAGGAAATCTTAGCCTCTCATTAAGTTAGCTTGCTTTAAACTTCTTTGTCTCATTTATGTTTCAAAATCACAATTGAAAATACAAAAAGAAACTAGTTATCTTGTCTTGTTTTTGCTTTGAAAAGTCCATTTTTGGTTTTCATGAATGATTTAGGCAAGTAAATATTTTTGGTGTGATCGAGTAGAGTTGATTTTGATAAAAACATTAGAGGCTTAGTTTTCTTTTCTTGAATCAGAGAATTAAAGTTCATAATGCTGAAAAGTTTTTGTTTGAAGAATTCTTTTTAGAATTACTTGTTAGGTATTGCAATTGAATTGTTGAAAGTGGCATTGAATTTGTGTGTTTTTGAAGGAAAAATAAATGGTCTCTTTCCTACTCTAGATAGTTCTCATTGAAGAAAAGAAGTGCATCACATAGAGATTAAAATTTTCATTTTGGAGAAAACACCTCACAAACATTCACTAATCATTCATATAAAGAAATAGTAGATTTAGGCTAAAAGTTTAAAAAAATTTGAGTGATAGGATAGAGACGTGTTCTGTTGTCTTAAAATGTAGGAGCTGTCATTTCATGCCTGCACCACAATCCAAGGTCTACGCGGTTCCTCCATGTACCATAGGTATATAGAACAACCTTTCACGTACCCTTGAGGTATATCGAAAGGTACTTCACATACTCGATTGTATATCAGAGGCTCTTTGGAACGGTTGTGCATTAGACAACACTAATATAGATTTGAGCTCCCACGTACCTTGTGTATATCGGGAGACTCTACTAGAATTCCTAAACCATCTGAGAAAATCCCTTTGGCCATCTTGTTGGAGAAATACACCGAGAACAACACTCAGGGAGCTACTACGCACATGTTTTCCAGGTAATTGGGTGTTCAGGTAAGGGACAGTCCCAATCCTCCTTGTCGCGCTTCACTATTGGACCTTGTGGTATATCACAAGTTGTGACAAATTGATAATCCTAGTGAGAGACCAGCTATCTTCAACCCATCCTGTCATTTATTTTTTCTTGTAGCCTTAGCTTGCATATGTTTGTTTGTGTGTCTTTCCTTTTTGTTTCCCTAGGGTAGAAAACTTCAGCCACCACCCTAGCTGAGTAGTTTCAAAGGCAGCGTTCTCATAGATTGCAGGGTTTACCATTTGACTTTTTTCCTTTCATGGAAGGACAAGAAAGTGAAACCATGGAATGACCAACTTTTACTAATGCTCATATAGAAAATACTGTAGCTACTGAAACTAGAGAATATTTTTCTATTTATTATAATCCTTTGGTCCAACTACCTCCCTCGGCTGAATCCCCCCTTCGATTTTTTATGGAGGTTCAAGCTGGATCATCCAACTGGACATTCAACCAACCACTTAATGAAGCTTTAGAAGCAGAATACAATCTGAATGCTCCTTTTTGGAGAACCTCTCTAGGACAGGCTATTGTTGATTATGGAACTACTACAACTAAACCAGAGCCATCTATACTTTCTCCCTTAAGGAGATGCACTGAGAATTCTTCGACAAATGAATATTGTTTCTAAGAATCTCTCGAGCATTTGTGCAAATGGAACTAATACAAAAAAGAGTTAAAAATGATCAAAAGTCGAGGAGGAGAAGTATTTATCCTCTTCCCAATCCTTCAAGAACAACCCCACCTGGGTATCATGCTATGCCACCACCTCAAGAAGCTCTTCTTCTAGAATCACCGAACCAAAATTTGGTTACTCAGAATCTGGTTTCCACATCGAATCCTAGTCACAATCTGGTTCAAACCCCTTGCCCCAGTCAGAACTCCCCATCCATTCTAGCTTCTTCCACAGTGTATATACCTTTGGGGAATTCCCCACCATAAGTTCCATCATCTACTGGAGGGACTATTTCTAGTATGCGGCATAGCTTGCCAATCAGACCACCAATGACAAATATTCCTCCTCGTAATACCACTACGGTTGTACTTCCTTCTATATAGGGAGGATCTTCATGGGTCCCACCTATCGTTGCTCCTCTTTCTTGGGGATATACTTATCTTGGGGATCAACCACCCATGGTTCATCAAGCTTATCGACTAGCACCATCGGCGGTAGTCTATCCTGGAATTCCTTAACCTAGAAATTCTTTTGTACCCTAGGGATAGACGAATTGGTCTAATGTCACATCTTAGGAGGAGATTTCATAAACATTGCTAGAGGGTATGGTGTTCCATGCAGAGGTCCACCACCTAGAGGAACCCCAAGAGGACTTGGACGACCTAGACGATCTGGAGGATCTAGAGGAATTGGTGGACCACTTGGAGGCCCACCACCTAGAGGGCCACCATCTAGAGGACCCCCACTAAGAGGCCCATCATCTGGAGTCCCACCACTCAAAGGACCACCACCTCGAGGAACACCTTGGGGAGGTCCACCACCTAGAAGAATACCAACACCACCTCCTCTCATAGGACCACCATCACCACCACCACCTGGAGGACCACCCACTGGAGGCATGCCTCCCTCAGGTGGCCCACCACCCGGTGGAACTTCTAGTAACCAACAACCTAATCAACCAGTCTTGAGGGCATCATCTATGCTTGTTATCAATCTTCCTATGGTCCTACTGGTCCACAAATGCCATACGAGTATTACAAGTATCCTCAACCCAATCAATAATTGCCATTTATGGCTACATTAGATCTTCCAAATCTCTCCAAATTGATAAATGATCCAATACAACACGATCCCTCTTGGCCAGCCATTCTGGTCAAATTACCTTCAGATATACCAAAGTTTGACAACAAACCTAGTGAATACCCTAAGAACCATGTGATGAATTTTCATCTATGGTGTTCATCCAATTCTCTGATGGACGGTTCAATCCATCTATGACTATTTCAGAGAACCCTCACAAGCATTGCTGCAAAATGGTATATAGAGATACCGCAACACTCTTTCTGGGATTTCAATGCTTTAGAAGTGGCATTCTTAACTCATTTTCAATTACCAATCTGGTTTGATATAGGTACATACTTGTTAACCTTGCTTTGATAAACTACCTCGACACATATCTCCGATCACATCCATGAATAGAGATGAATACATAGGTTTATCAAGGACCCTATTCCTGACCAGTTACTTACTGATTGGTTCACAAAATATTTACTTCCCCCTATTGCTAGAGATGTTTCCATGGGAGGTGTTGTTACGGAGGAGCAGCTATTAGGCATGGTTAGTACTTAGACTTGGTTTATTCCCAGTTGGGTACTTTATATGACTTGATTCCCCGTGCTCCTTGTCCCATGACTGATCCATCAATATCCACAATTGAACCACCTACTGATAGCATCCTTGGTTCTATTGAAACTCAAACAGTGGAAAAATATACCAAAAATAAAACTCAACCTGTCGCACCAGTAAGTCAACCGGCACCACCATCAAAAACTACATCTTTTGCTATTTCTTTCATCGAGGTAAATGTGGTCCAATCCACTGAATCTTCGGGTGGAAAAAAGAAAGGAAAGAATAAATAGAAAAAACCTGATAATCAATAAGAAGGTAATAGATCACCAAATGTCGATGTTGATTCCAAAGGTAAGAGAAAGGTAAAATATCCCTGCTTAATCCGTGGAGGTGATCATTTCACCAAAGAATGTCCTCATCGTGAGGAATAGTAATAATTTTTTGAAAATTTCACCCACCTCGGCATTTATCAAAGACCCTTTCCCCACCCAACAACAATTGATTGATCATCAATCTTTACATAGGCCTTCTTCATCCATTGATGAATTAAAAATGATGTCCAATGAAATGATTAATATGAATACAATAGCACATAGTTATGACCCCCATTTAGAGAAGAAACCTGATGAAGTTTCATGTAATAAACCCTCAGCATCCACACCTCCTCCTAGTAATGGTCTTCATATTAAAAAACCTATACATGAGGCAATTTTTTTCCCACCCAAGAGTATGCTTCATAAGTCAGTTATTAATCCTAACACACGTGCTTCCCAATACTATAACATTGTAGAATATTTTTCCCAGGAACCATGCACTATGTCGGCCCTGGAAGTACTCCAAACTTGTCCCACCCAACGAAATTTTTTTCTCGCAGCACTTGGAGCTATGGATCCTAAGAATAGTAACATCATTGCTTTCAAACTAGATGAATTTAAAACCAGGCCCTCACATCAGTTGGATTTCCAAATAACCACCAAAATTAATGGAAAGAATATCCGTCGTACCATTTTGGATGAGGGAGCCTCTACTTTGGTCATGTCTCTTTCTTATTGGAGATCCATTGGTTCTCCTGATATTAATCCTTCACCTACCACACTCAAGTCCTTTGCTGGTTGCAGATTTAAACGCTATGAAAGACTGCCTGTTATCCAGATTGAACTGTGGGGAAAATTAGTTTCCATCCATGTTGAAGTTGTTGATGCTCCTTTGGACTACAACCTACTCCTTGGTTGTAACTAGTTTTATGCTATGGAGGCGGTAGCATTGACCATTTTTTGGATCGTCCAATTCCCATTCTAAGGAAGGATTGTTACTATAGGTCAGTTAGATTTAATTACTCCTAATTCTATTTGCAATGATGCAAACAACATCCCACTTCTTACTACCCCATAGTATCAGAGTATCAGAGTAGTTATTCTTAAAGACTCTTCACTCATGGGAGGCTTTCCATTGTCAAATCCTCCTCCTGCTTCACAAACTACATCCATAAATATGATTTCTAGCTCAATCATAGACAAAGGAAAATCTATTACTGAATCTACATCACTTAGTCCTTTTGGAGAAGTCTAGAATGCAATACAATCCACCAGTGACCCTACCATCAATGATCATTTGTTGGTGGCGTCATATTTATATCACCTACCATATTGGCTAGAAAACCCCCTCATTTATAGATTATCTTTCACATACACTTCCTACTGATGAATCCATTATGGAAGTTATGTCCTCGAAAGATATTTATTGGATACATCATCATCATTGATCCTCTTTCCTCCCCCCTTTCCATGTGGTAGAAGAGCACTTCGCATCAGTAGTTTCATCTAATATAGTCATGGACCCTCAGTCTCCGATCCTCACTCGTGATGTTGAGTCCGAGGGAAATCTATGAAATATTACCAAAACTATGCCCATGGACATATCACTAAAACCTATCTAGAACTCTTTGCCTTCAGAGGTTCAGTTATATATGGCCTTATTCAAATAATTTTGAGATGTATTTGCTTGGACATACAAAGAAATGCTAGGGATTGATCCCTCCATTGTCGTTCATGAGATCAAAACCTACCCTGGTGCCAATGTAGTTTGCCAAAAATTATGCCAGGTACATCCACAAACAAAAGCATCCATTAAGGATGAAGTTGAAAAACTTCTAAGGGCTTGTTTTATATACCCCATACCTTTAACTGAATGGGTATCCAATATAGTTCCTGTGAACAAAAAGTAGGGCACTATTGGGGTTTGTATCGATTTTAGGGATTTGAATTGGGCTTGTCCCAAAGACAATTTTCCCACTCCCTATATCAATCAAATAATCAATAACTATGCTAAAAGTGTCATCTTTTCATTCATGGATGGATTTTTCGGCTATAATTAGATTGAAATGCCCCCTTCATATCAACATAAGACGGCCTTCATTTTTCCATGGGAGAGCTTTTCCTATCACAAATTTCCTCTTGGCTTAAAAAATGATGGCACTACATTTCAACGCGCCATGTCGTATGCTTTTCATGATATCAAACACATTGTCGAGCCCTATCTCGATGACTTGTCTGCTCACTCCAAGCAGCGGGACCTTCATGTCGATCATCAGAGAGCTATTTTCTTAGATGTTGTCATTTCAACATTCGTTTGAACCCCCACAAATGTGTTTTCTATGTAAAAAATGGTCGACTACTTGGTTTCATCATGTCTAAGGATGGCATCCATATTGATCCTTTGAAGATCGAAGCCATCCTGGATCTACCCACTCCCACTAATGTCACATAACTCCAAAGTTTTCAAGGGAAGGAAAAATTTCTACATCATTGTTTTTGCAACTATGCAGAAAGGACACATGGTTTCATGCGATTGCTTAAAAAGGATACACCTTTTTTCTGGGATGACTTCGTGCAGCATGCGTTTGATAATCTCAAACATGATCTCACCCATGCGCCTGTGTTGCAACCACCTAATTATACTAAGGATTATTCTTTGTATGTGGCTGCATCCCTATCAACTATAGGCATGGTCCTAGTTCAAAAATATGAACACAACCTAGAACATGTGATCTACTATGCTAGTAAGAGTCTTCTAGAATCTGAAACCCTATACTCACATGCAGAGAAACTAGCTCTCGCCATGGTCATCACAGTCTAGAAGTTTTGTCACTATATTTTGCTTCACGCTACTACTGTTTATGCTGACTCTAAACCCATGTACTATTTTTTAACACATCAGGTATTTGGGGGAAAATACTCACAATGGATCGTTATCCTCCAGGAATTTGAGTTGGAATTTGATAAAACCACTTCCAAGAAGTCCCTTTTTTTGAGCTTATGTGGGACCTTCCACATACTACAGAGGAAACAGAGCCCATCAATTCATTTCCTGATGAATCATTGTTTCTCATTAGTATGACTGATCCATGGTATGGAGATATTATTCTTTATCTCCAGAATTTACGATATCAACCCACCGCCACTCGCGATGAGCGTCACCACATCTTCCACTAGGAGAAATACTATCTCATTTTGAATGATACCTTATACCATAGTGGCATCAATTCTATAGTGCGATGTTGCCTTACAAATGAAGAAGCTGAAATCATCTTAAATGATTTCCACTATGGAGCTTGTGGCGATCACCTCTCTTAGTATTCCACTACCCAGAAAGTATTATGCGCAGGGTATTTTTGGCCCTCGATTTTCAAAGACTGTATTGAAACTGTCAATAAATTTCCTCCCTGTCAAATATTCACAACTAAGAAGTGCACCCATCCAGCTCCGCTCCACTCCATCATAGCAGTTGGAACTTTTGCAAAATGGGGCATAGAATTTGTGCATTGTAGGCCTACCTCATCTGGGGGGCATGGCTACATTATTGTGGCTATGGAATACTTTACAAAATGGGATGAGGTTATTCCCACATATGTCGAATATGGGAAAATAGCTGCGTTGTTCTTAATTAACCATATCATCTCTAGGTTCGGGATTCCTAGGGCCATTGCGACCGACCATGGGTCACACTTCCAAAACAAAATGATGGTAGAAATTAGTACAAAGTTAAGGTTTCACCGCGATAACTCTACACCTTACTATCCTCAGGCCAATGGCCAGGTTGAAGTAATAAATAAAGTGTTGAAAACCATGCTTCAACGAATGGTAGGGAAGGACAAATCAAATTGGCACTTGCAACTGTTTTCTGCACTTTGGGCCTATAGGACCACTGTAAATACTTCCACTGGGTTCACACCTTTTCAACTGCTATATGTGTTACGGAGAAAACTTCCTATGGCTTGGGGTACCACAATAGATAGAGTAACTGTAGAAATCAATCCCTTCCCAATATGCAAGAGAAATAAATGACTAAAGCTAAAGGATATCAAAACATACATTATTCTGGATGGTTGATGTAGATCCCTGTTGAGCTTTTCCAATCTCTCTTGTGTTAGTAATTGTCTCTCTCAACAATCAACAAACAAGGCAAGCTTTCTATATAATGGTGTTAGACCTACTCTAGCATATATAATCAATAACATATAAGCATTTAAAAGAATCCATGGATTCAATATTCATTTAAATACACATTATTGGACAGAAAAATATATTTCTATTAATATAAATCAGAGATTACAAGAATGACAACCTCTGTCGGCACGTTTGCGAACCAGAGAAACTGAGTCCTCCACCTGGGCCTCCACCACTTCAATCCTCCATATCTTGATATCAAGATCACAAGAAAAGGAAAGCTTGGGAAGAACACAAAGTGCTCCAAGGGACAAAGAGATGCAGACTAAAGTATAAGCTTCAACAATAATGGACTATAGTTTTCTTGCTCTTCAATTCCTCCCCTTTCAATGTATCCAAAGGGTTCCTTGTATAGTGCTTCAATGGGGTAATGGAAGGTCGAATCCAAGTGATATCAAGGCATATGGAAGGCAAAGAGACAAGTGACTCAGCTCCACATCAAGGAAAGCTCCAAAACTATTTGGCCTTTTGCACACATTTTGATGTACATAGTTTTAAGGGTCATATCTGTGTATATACGCGAGAATGGGTTTAAAATTGGCGTATAGCAAATAATGCATGTTTTTAGGGATGATCTTGGAAACATTAAAGGCACAAAAATGGTTCATGGGGTCCAAAGAGTCTGCAAAGGGCCAGGGAAGGCCATACATGTGTGATCCACCATGTGTGGTAAAATAAGCTATAACAATATGGATTTGAAGCAACTCTCCCAATAGAATGTGATATTCCTTCTCTAAAGATTGATGTGGAACTTTTTCCTAACACCACTATAGAAGAGGAATGATTTTTGTATCTAAATAAACTTGATTAAATGTTGGCAAGGGGTTGGTGTAAGTTTCCCATCATTGTTGATGCTGCGCAAGCATAGAAGCCATCGCCCAAGACAAAGATAGCATGATAGCTAGAAGATAGACTAATTTTTTTATTATTTTGTGTCACTTTTTGTACTTGTTGACCATTTTTGTGGATATTGGTCCTTATTTAGTTAAATCAGTTAGGATTGAGTTAGAAGTGGACCATGAATGTAAAGGCGCAAGCCTATATATAGATAGAAGTTGATAGGGGATAGGGGAATGACATATGATAGTGTTGGGTCCCAAAATGCTCCTTTTTAACCACATCCCTTATACCCCTGTTTGTCTTGTCTTATTCCATTTTATGCACTAGAAAGGAATTATTTCCTCACTTGAGCCCTGAATCTTCACAGGTCTGATTATTTATTGTTTCATCTTATTAATGCTTATGATTGTTATAATCAGGACTTTGCTTCTTGAATTATGCTAACTCATTATCATTTCACAAAGATAGTGCAAGCTGTCAGAGAGTACAGGTGTAGCATCCTGAGTGGTATAAATAGGATATTATCATTCACTATTAGCTATGACTTTCCATTCCCATCTATACATGCAGATTCAACCAAGGGTCATCATTCGACATGGTTTGCGACAGCCATGGCTGTGACAGACACGGCTGTAATAGACTTAGCTACAATAGCACGCCATTGCTTGGAGTTAGCTGCAATCATCAGGGCCTCTCTTAAATTGGTTTTGTTATTCATTTACTGGCTCATGAAACATAATTTCCTATATTCCCTGCCTCTGTTTAACTCCTCCCATAGCTGTAGCAGCGCATGTAACAGGGAAACCTGAAGATCATATATCTTCATGGCTTCCCGATATTAGTGGGTGAGGGTTACGATTGTTGATGTATAAGTATAGGGAAGTATTCAGAGCCAAGGGTTGGACAATATCATATTTTATTGTGTAAGTTGTAACAGAGAATGTACCTTCATTTGACCATTTTAATACAAGGAGCAGGATTCTTCAAATATCTGTGTTTTAACTTATATTAGTTTCGGTGTCTCTATTTGAAGGCCGAGCCTACCTTCCCATAAAGATTACCAAGTTAATTAGATGTTTGATTAATAAGTTGCGTGGTGTGGATGTTACATTGTATGCATTTATTTTAGTAGCTGCAACAATCATGTTAATCATTGTGTTTCCTTGAATACTCAGTACTTACATTTCCTTTAAGTTGCAGTAGTGTGGTGTGATAGTCGACTATGTAGGTTAGTTGTTTTTATGCATGTGTGTGGTAGCCGTAACAGTCAAGATCTCCCGTAGTTTCTTTAAATTACTTGCCTTGCTCAGGTTTGCTGATTCGGGTAGAGTATAGTTTAGAGTTGTTGATTCTATTCATGTTATTTCTTATTCCTAGATTAAGGTTGGATTAGCTAGTCACAATGGATCTGCATATAGTCTGGTAAATTAGGATTTAAATTTCTGCAAAAGTAATTCTATATATTTATTTCAGGAATCATCCATTGCTGGATTGAAGTTGTAGGAAGTGATTGCAATTCTGACTTCTTAGATAGGTAGTTTAGATCAGTATGATTATGCAAGGAGTTTGACAAAATAGATAAGTAGGATAGTTTATTCAGTAATCAACTACTTACTGTTTAAGCACAGACAGTGTGAGTTATCTTTGAAATAAAAAGACTTCCCTGGGTTGACAATTTATATTGAGCATTCTACATGATGGTTTTAATTAACTGGCATATAGAGTGACCAACATTTTGGCGTCCTTGCTGGGGAAGGTAATTATTAGACACCATAGTAGTTGCATCAATTCATTTTTCTTCAGTATTTAAGTTTGCATGTTTTGGGTTGCATGAATACGACAAGAGTACAACGTGACATTCCTATAACCCCCAGAACTCTCCAGAATACTAACATTGTAGGTGGTCAAGGTTGTGGTAGAAATCCAACATTGGGAAGAAGAACATTCATTGACAATCTGGTTTCCATAACCAATTCCTCTACTAGAGCTCACCATTAGGGGTTCTTTGTCAGAAGAAGCCCAATTACCCCAAGGGTGGAAGCATCAGTTTCCATAGTGGAGAATACAGGAGGAGCCACGACACCCTCAGGTGTCCCTGCGGAGTAAGACAGAGTTAGTGCTGTACGAGCAGGTGATCGAGACATGATCTATCATAGTAATGAGAAGGAGGTGACAAAGGAGGAGTGGACACAGTTTCATAAAAAGAAGGAAGGTTAGAAGAAGCAAAGGCAGGAGAGAGAAGAAGAAAATATGAATAACAGACGTGAACTGGAATATCATGAAGAGGTGATTGGGGAAAATCATCACAATGACGATGATGGGCCCACCTAAGGAGATAATTTCCACACTCTAGTTCCCCATTCGACAGCCAGTTGGACAAGCCCCCATGAAAAACATATCACCATCAGTATTACCTATTTTTCATGGAAATTCCACAGAGGATCCAGATGAATTCCTCTTTGAGTTTGACATCCTTTGTCGTAGCTATGACTACACTTCTAATGAGCAGAAGTTAAAAATTTTCCCTGCTACCTTGAAGGATAATGCGCTACGTTGGTTCATGAGCCTGGGTGGTGAAACTGTCACCACATGGGACCAAATGAAACAAGTGTTCCTGGAGAAATACTAGGAGTACTACAACACCAAAGATAAAAGCGAAGAGTTGTTCAAGATGGTACAAAGGGACGAAGAAAGTTTGGAAGATTTTGTTGAGAGGCTCTTGTACAATGTGCAGAGGGTGTGACAGACTAATATGGGGTTAGATGTGCTTAGGATAATCCTACTTCGTGGGATTCGGCATGAATTCCTAGGTATGTTTAACTTGTTGGGAAAGGGTGATATCTCAATGGAATCATTTGAAAATATTGTTGAATTATGTAGAAGGTATTCCAAAGGATCTTCCAGGATCAACAAATGAGACAAATTGGAACGAGATGTCTTCGAAAGAACACATAAGTCATCCAATGGAGGAGACACTTGATCAGAAATAGGAAACCTTCTCAAGAACTTCAAAACATAAATGATGAGCTCCATCTCCTAAGAAATAGATGTCCTGAGGGTGAAGTAGAAACAAGCAGTAGAGGATCTAACACTTGGTGTATTCTTCCCCAGATGTAGGAATAAACACCCCTTGAAGGAGTTCCCACTTAATCAGGTAGAAGTGTTTCAGCTCTGTGAACTAAACCATGATACAAAGGAGTGCCCCTCACTACCTCAAGTGAAGGCGGTTCTGCACGCATTAACTCCAGACGTGGAACCAACCTACTTCATTGCCCAAAAAAAGCCTTGGAAACCTCGAAACCAAGGCATTAGAGGAAATTTGGGGTCTAAAATGGGCCTTACAAGAAAATGCGCCAACAATAAATTTTGTGAGTTGTAATTCAAGAACCAATAGAATTTCAATAAAAAGATTCAACCATAATGGTTGAATTGACATATTTGTCATAAAAGAAAACTACTTTTTTTAATCGTATTTTCGACATATCTCCCTGTGTTTTTACTCAAATTCCAAGTGGGAGAGCTCATTGGATGTGGAATTTAATTCCACATCCAACGAGTACCCACACTACATACTTTTGACAGATGGCGCTACCCCCAAAAAAAGAAATACCTGAAAAAACATGATGATGACATCATCATCATGTTTTTTCAGGAATTTCTTTATTTGGGGTAGTGGGATCTATCAAAAGTATGCTTTGTGGGTACTCATTGGATGCAGAATTAAATTCCACATCCAATGAGCTCTCCCACTCGAAAATTGAGTAAAAACACAGGGAGATATGTTGAAAATATGAACAAAAAAAGTAGTTTTTTTCATTCTTCCTCCAAATTTAATAACTATTATTTTATTATTTTCCTTAGGAGGTCCATTTTAGACCTCAATTTTCCTCTAATGTATGACTCCAGACTCACTTCCATTTTTGAATAATATGAATAATTGAAATAATATGCATCACATGAATACACAATTCCCTTCACCTTATTCCAACCATCAATGGCATCCTTCTCAACCTCCTATGCAGAATTTCAACTCTTGGAACCCTTGGACACAGCCACCAAACCAACAGAATTCTTGGTCTCTTGGGTGGAGGAACTCCCATCTTGGAAACTAGTTTCCCCATATCCAATCTCCTCAATAGTTTCCACACCAATAGTTTCCTCACCAAAAATACCCTCCTCGACAATACCCTCAGCCATACCAATAGTACCAGCAGCCGCAACTGCAACTCCAGAACAATAATGCACCTAATATGCCTATACAACCACAGCTTCCTGTTCAACCTAACCCCAACCCAAACAATAAAGCATTCCACCAGTCTGAGACTGCCAACATGCCCACTTACTCCATTACTCCATTTCCTCGTAATGAGATACGCTCATGATCAAGGAGAGTAGTGGAGCCTCTAGTCATTGAGGATGTTCCATCCTCCATGTCTGAAGAAAGGATGAACCAGTAGTACTCATCCCACACAATAGTCACCATTATTGAGGATGCTGAAAGTCCTACCAAGACACTAGCTGAAACACACAGAGAAATAACTATTGAAACACATCCTACACAACTGATTAAAGAACCGCCATATCTTGAAATATTGACACTACAGAAAGCAGTGGAACAACCTTAGTTTAACCTCTTATGAGAGTTGAAAAATATTTATGTCAAAATTACACTGTTGCAGGTCCTCCATGATGTGCCTATTTACGCGAAAATAGTCTGAGACCTGTGTGTAAGAAAACCAGGTAGAAAACCTAGAGATCCTCCCACTGTCCATGTCATAGGGAAACTATCTGAATTGATAATGGGAAAAGTTCTCCTGGCCAAATATGATGACCCTGGGAACCCTACTGTCATAGTGCAAATTTTAAACACATAGATACCGAATGTGTTGGTAGATCTAGGTGCATCTATTAATGTTATGAACATAGAAACTATACGAAAACTTGGGCTCACCAATATTTGGCCAACCCCTACCATTCTAGAACTAGCTGACAAGTCCACTATCAAACCCGAGGGAATCTTGGATGACCTCATTGTCTTAGTTGACTCATGGGAGTACCCTTATAACTTCTTGGTTTTACTACCCAAGTCACATCTAGGGGGACACCCGCTGGTCCTGGGAAGACCTTGGTTAGCCACACCAGATGCTTGCATCAGTTGTCAGTCAGTGTCTATGACCATCTCAGATGGGACCGAAACAAAAAACCTTACCCTGTATCCTCCAACTTGACCTAGTCTAGAAGCTGGAACTCCATTATGGATGGATCTAGAGGAAGAGGAGGGCGTTCAGCCACTGTTAACAAGAGGGAAGGCCTTGACTTTCAAGGATGAAATAGAGGACGATGCCATTAATAGTTTCATCAGTGAGCCCACTTCTGTTAACAATTTTTTTTATTAGATCCTAAATAGTACCCTAGGTGAAGAAGAGTAAGAAAATATCAAGAGGATACATTAGTCAGTGACACCCACATAATTCCAGTGCTGAAAAATTCGATAAGTGTTCCAGTTGAAATAGACACGGGAAAAACACTAAATATCAATCCCAATCTTGCTTATGATGAATAGAAATGCTTGATTACTCTCTTGAAAAAGCATAAGGGGGAATTTTCCTGGGAGTACATGGATATGAAGGGTATCCGTTCTAATTTGTGCACCCACCACATTTATATCAAGAGTGACTCCCAGCCTGTGTGCTAGCCACAACGAAGGATGAACCCCAAATTAGGGACATTGTGAAGGAGGAAATTCAAAAAATCTTGGAAGTAGGGTTTATATACCTGATCTCAGATAGTGAGTGGGTTTCTACACTCATGATAGTACCCAAGAAGAATGGGAAATAGAGAGTCTGCGTAGATTACAAAGAGTTAAACAATGAAACACAGAAAGATCACTTTCCTCTACCTTTCATCGATCAGGTACTTGACACCTTGTCTGGGAAGAAGTTATTCTCCTTTCTGGATGGCTTTAGCTAGTACAATTAGATCTAGATTTCTCCCGAGGACCAATACAAGACCACCTTCACCTGTCCCTGGGGTACCTTTGTCACGTCCCCATGCCTCCGACCGGCGAAGAGGAAACGATCCATGGATTTAACCAGCCGGGCTAAGAGCCCCATGAACATGTATAGGCATAAAAATGCTAAAACAGAATGCTTAAATATGTGCATTGAACTTGAACATGCACTCATGAACATTTAATCATGCACAGATGCAATTATCTATCAGTCACAATGGAAACATCATACATTCAACAAGCATTCAACATGTTCATTACATTCATTAACAGAACTTATAGTTGCAGGAGTAAAAATGGACAAGATCACTTATCTTATGAAGAACTCGTTCCGCAACCAGCTACGTCACTGCAACGTTCCACCCAACCATAGGCTAGCGTGCTCCTTAATCTCTCAGCAACGCTGCCACCCTCGAGCTGGGAAAGATTCTCCAAGGAATAAGGGAACTAGCAGGCTTACACATAGCCAAGGATATACAAATCACACAGCCAAGCCAACAAAGCTGGGATATCAGGACATTAAGGAGCTGGAGAAGGAAAATTGCTAAGCTGGTGAGCTCATTACAGAGCCAAGAACACCTACACCAGAACTAGCCTGACCTCTAAGACACCCAAACACACCCAACATAAGGAATCAGTCCCTTCTCTGCTACATAGTCCCTCAGGCCCTGCATTCCCTTCCAATGCTATTCAGGGGTGATGGAGAAGAAGGCCAGCCCTCTAGCTCTGTCTGTGTGGTTTCCAGCCACCAGGTTTATCAAGCAAAACTAAGCCAACATCCCTGCTCCTCTCACAGTCTGAAGACCAACCATTGCACTTAGGCAATTAATTTAGCTGTCATAGCTTAAACAGGGAAAATGACCTCAAACCATCTACAGCAGTCCCAAACGTAACAACAAACACAACTCACGACGTGGGGGAACAATGACCCGTTTTGCACAACCAAAGCTGCTGGGGAAAACGTACGCAGTCCATACTGGGGATGAATTTACATTCTCCCGACCGGTGTGTGAACAATCACAATGCTGAACCCACAAATCCTCCTGTGAGTAAAGGATGGAGCCACACCATTCTCAAATCCGCAGAGGAAAAAATACGTGGGTGAAACCAATAAAATTCTTGTGCATGAAAACAATGAGAAGACAATTAGAAGTGCGTGAAGGTGACCAACTACAGGGAGGACGCGAAATTGCAGTGCGTGGGTGAAACCAGGAAACTCATGGAGCCAAGGAAAATGTTTGTGTGAGGGATGAACAGCAAAATCATGAGTAGAGTGTGCGTGTGGGTGAGGATTGATAGTCCTGCTACCCCACTTCCAAGACCATAACTGCCTCAACCACCAGTAGCCATTCTTAATGAAAGTGGTTGGGATAAAACAAAGAGAGGTGACACATGGATTTTTACCCCATTGGCCAAGGTTTTACAAAATCCCCCACATCCTTATCCTTGTGAAAATCACGCGCGTTTCGATTTAGTTCCCGCAATCATAGCTAGTCGGGTTCATTTTAATTATAGATGCATATTTACATGATGATAACCTCAAAACATATGCCGCATTCCCTGGTATACAATTTGGTGACAAATTTAAATCCCAAAGCATAGCATAACCGATCAATGGTGGGGCCTTGGCCTTTAGCTCCACACCATGATCATTACAATATTTACATCATATACATCTAATGTAACAGGGTCAAAACCAGGGTGTTAAATTCCCCTCCCCCTTTAATAGCACTGTCCTCAGTGCTTTACAAAATTGAACAAATTGCTACAATGGTATCGCCTTAGTGTGCCGCAGAATTGAACAAAAATGGATGTACCAATCGCATGGCATCCTCCAGCTCCCATGTAGCCTCTTCAGGTCCAAATTGCTCCCATTGCACCTTTACCTGACCTATGGATCGGTTCCGTAGCATTGTGACCTTTCTGTCGAGGATGCACATTGGCTCGATTCGGAACTCTCCCTTGGGTTCCACCTGAATCACATCCCAATTTATCACATGGTTAGGATCATGTACATATCTTTTAAGCAAAGAAACGTGAAAAACATTATGATCTCTAGTGCTACCAGGCAATGCAAGTCTATATGCAACTGGCCCTATTATTTCAAGCACTTCAAAAAGCCCACAGTATCTTGGTGACAACTTGGCACAACTTCCAAGCTTCAAGGAACTCTTCCTTGCCCTCACTCTAAGGTAAACATGATCCCCAACACTGAACTCCCTGTTCACCCTATGCTTATCTGCATAGCTTTTCTGTCTGTCCTGTGCAGCTTTCAGCTTCTGCCTGATCTTTCTAACCTCTTGCTCCATTTCCTTGAGCAATTCTGGTCCAAGCACAATCTTGTTCACTGGATTATCCCAAGTCACTGGTGTCCTACACCTTCTTCCATACAAAGCTTCATACGGACTCATCCCCAAGGATGCTTGATTTCCATTGTTATAAGTAAACTCTACCAAGTGCAAGTAATCTTCCCACTTGGTTGGTTTGTCCATTACATACATGTGAAGCATGTCTTCAAGCACCGGATTAACTCTTTCTATCTGCCCATCTGTCTGAGGATGGTATGTAGTGCTGAAGTTTAGCTTTGTACCCAAATCTGCAAACAACCCCTTCCAAAATTTGGAAGTGAACTTGACATCTTTGTCAGACACTATTGCCTTCGGCAATCCATGCAATTTGAATATCTCCTTCATGAAGATATTTGCAATGTCATCCATCTGATGCATAGAATTAACCGGTATAAAATGTGCTGCCTTTGTCAACTTGTCTACCACAACCATGATGGAATCATGTTGTCTCCAAGTCATCGGCAATCCTGTAATAAAATCCATGGAAATAACTTCCCATTTCCATTTCGGAACTGGTAAGGGCTGCAACAAACCTGCTGGATGTTGATGCTCAACCTTTACCTGTTGACATTTCATACACCTTGAAATGTACTCAGCCATATCCTTTTTCATTCCTGGCCAAAATTACTGCTTTCTAGCTGTAGCAATTGTCTTATGATATCCCGGGTGACCAGAATATGGAGCTTGATGGATTTTATCCATGACAACTCTCCTCAAATTTGCTACATCTGGGATATAAATTATACCTTTAAAAGTGAGAAGCCCATATTCTTCCAATTTATATCCCTCATACCTCTTCTCAAGGATTTGCTGTTGCAATTTGTCTTTTACTTGCTTATACAATTCATCTCCAGCAGCATGACTAACAAGCTGCTGCCTCAAATCTGATTGGAAAATACTAAGAGATGCCACATGAATTTCTTGCATCTTTCTGTTGAGTGCATCAGCTACCTTGTTCTCTTTTCCATTTATGTGCTTGATTTCAAAATCAAATTCACATAGAAATTCCAGCCATCTTGCTTGCCTATCATTCAGAGTAGACTGATCAAACAAATACTTCAAACCACAGTGGTCTGTTCTGAGCTCAAATCTTCTGCCCATCAAGTAATGTCTCCACATTTTGAGGGCATGTGCTATGGCTGCAAGATCTAGATCATGAGTGGCATAGTTCTTCTCATGTTCCTTCAACTTTCTCGACTCATAGCATATCACATGGTTGTCCTGCATAAGGACTCCTCCAAGCCCTTGTCCGCATGCATCGGTACACACCACAAAATTCTTCTCTGGATCTGCAACTTTCAATACTGGTGCACTAGTGAGAAGACTCTTCAACTGCTGGAAACCTTCTTCACACCTCGATGTCCATTCGAACTTCATCCCCTTCTTTTGCAAAGAAGTGATGGCATGTGCAACTCTGGAGAATCCCTCAATGAATCTTCGGTAGTATCCAGCAAGTCCCATAAAAGACCTTACATCTGTCACATTTCTAGGATTAGGCCAATTCATAATGGCTTCAATCTTTTCAGGGTCCACAGATATACCCTCCTCTGAGATAATGTGGCCCAAATACTGAATTCTATCTCTATAGAAGTCACACTTGCTCAGTTTTGCATACAATTGGTGCTCCCTGAGTAGTTTCAATGTCAATCTCAAATGCTCTTCATGCTCCAACTCATTCTTAGAATAAACAAGAATGTCATCAAGGAAAAAAAGAACGAACTTGTCCAAATACTTGCTGAAGACACTATTCATAAGGCACATAAATGTAGCTGGTGCATTCGTGAGACCGAATGGTACCACTACAAACTCATAATGCCCATACCTTGTCCTAAAGGCTGTCTTATGAATGTCTTCATCCTTGATTCTCACCTGATGGTAACCAGACCTCAAGTCAATCTTGGAAAATACCTTTGCTCCTCTCATTTAATCAAAGAGGTCATCAATCCTAGGCAAAGGATATTTATTCTTCAACATAACCTTGTTCAACTGTCTGTAATCAATACATAACCTGAGTGTACCATCTTTCTTCTTTGCAAACAGAAATGGTGCTCCCCACGGAGACACACTCGGCTGGATATACTTCTTCTCCAACAACTCTTGCAGTTGCATCTTCAATTCTAGCATCTCCGGTGTGCTCATCCTATAGGGTGCTTTGGACACTGGTGCTGCTCCTGGCAAAAGTTCAATTGTGAAGTCAATGTCCCTCTTTGGAGGAAGCCCTGGAATCTCATCAGGAAACACATCCTTGGATTCCTGTAACACCTGATAGTCCTCCAACCCAGGAGTCTCATCTCCCGTTTCCTCCAAAATCTGAGCTGCATACAACTAGAAACCCTTCCTACAGAACTTCTTTAACTACATTGCTGAAACCTGCCTCACTGAAATCACCTTTGGAATGCCTTTCACAACTACTAGGTTCCCTTCTTCATTCATGTATTCAAAAGTCTTATTGTAGCAATCAAGCTTTACCCTATGAGCTTCTAAGCAATCCATTCCAATGAGAACATCATAGGAACTGAGCGGTAGAACATTCAGATCTACACAAGTGACCAATCCATTCATGAACAATGGACACTTCTCTACCACTTCACTAACCTTTCTCTTAGTTCCAGTGGCTAGCTGAACTAACCAAGACTTCCTATGCTTTACTTTATTAAAAGCACCAATTTCCACTACTCTAGGAGTAATGTAACTGTGAGTAGAACTAGGGTCAATCAAAATAGAAACAGATTGCTCAACAATCTTACCTGCTACTTCAACCACAGTCGACTGGTGATCTGCCTGGCGATCCTCCAGTGCTGCATCAATCCTAGGGATTTCCCTTGCTACTTGACCCACTGTTTCTGCTTCTTGAATGTTATAAGTTGGACTTGCACTCTCATTCTCGAGTGGACAATTTTTACGCATGTGGGGTCCTCCACATTTCCAACATTGAAGGGACCCTCTATTCTGTTGTGGATCTTTAGGCTTTTCTCCTGTCACTCCAACTGGTTTACTTGCAGCTTGAGATGGCTGCTTCTGCTGATTCCTGAAGTTAGAAGGTTTGAAACATTTCTTTCTTTGGTCAAACTTCTCGTTCTTCTTGTCCTTCCATGCCTTATGGTAATCCGGCTTACCTTTGCTTTGCTGATAGCAATACTTAGCTTTCCTTATTGCTTCTTCAAGAGTTCTAGGTTCATAAAACTCAATTATATCTTTGTAAGACTGAGGTAATCCACTCAGAAAACGCTGGACCTTCACTTTTTCATCTTTGATGTACCGGACATACCTCAATAGCTCCAAAAACTTATTTGCATTTTCTTCCATGGTCTGCTGTCCCAATCTCAACTCATGGATCTCCTTAATCTTGTCATCATTATACCTATCAGATAGGTATTTCTGCTTAAAATACTTCTTGAACTGCTTCCACTTAAGACTCCTTTCACTGACCCTTTTTACTTGCTTGAAGTGTTCCCACCAAATGGATGCTCTTCCATTCGGATTGAATATGGAAACTCTTGCCTTCATGTTTCCTGAATAGTCATGCACTTGAAAGTACTTCTTTATGCCAAGAAGCCAAGCTTCAGCTTCCTATCCAGTCTTTATCTCACCATCAAATGTAGGAGGTTTATCTTTCTTAAATTCATCCTGAGAGCGATCCCTATGGTGTCTCTTTATTTTTATTTGATGAGAAGAAGAGCTTGAATCCCTACTGGATTCTTTAGAATCAGATGACCCACTAGAATTCTTCCTTCTCCTTCTCCGAGTACTGCTCTTACTGCCTTTTGGCCTTGCTGTACCTTGTCCAGAATCTATCTTCCTTTGCAAGTCTGTCAAACTCTGCAGCATAGCAGCATTCAACTGATGCTGCTCTTCCTGGGCTTTGATCAAGCTTCTCATGGTAGCTACAACATCTGATGGTGTCTCTTGGAATCTCCTTCCATTAGACTCAATGTCATCATTTCTATTACGGGCATTTTCTCCCATGGCATCTTCTTCCTGCTCATGAGAATCCCAAGCATCATACCCATCATGGGTCCTCGTGACGGACCCACCACTTACTTACCAAACTGCACTACCTGGAATACGGCCCTTGGAGGTGATTATGCCTCTGCAAATGTGTTAGCAACACCCTGTTAGATACATAATCATTAATATAAAGCAGCATTACTTACCTTCTCTTGGAAAATTATAAAACAACAATTTTCCCAAACACAATATTTTCTTCCTCAAGAACATCTATCTGAAGGGAATGACAGGGGTCAAGGGGACTTGCGCATTAGATCGCTGCCACTTTTCTCCCTCTCAGCCCATGAAAATCCACTGAAAAACCGCTGCAATTCCCCTGAAAAATAGTTGAATTTTCCTTTGTTCAATCGGGTCTCTTCCCCAATTATTCTTCTGCAGAATCGGCTCTCGGACCACTTTCTCTTCTGCAACGGCGGCTCTCGGAAGCATTCTTTCTTCCGCAATGACAGCTCTCGCAAGAATTATTTCTTCCGTAGCGGAGACTCTCGGAAGCATTCTTTCTTCCGCAATGGTGGCTCTCGGAAGCATTCTTTCTTCCGCAATGGCGGCTCTCGGAAGCATTCTTTCTTCCGCAATGGCAGCTCTCAGAAGCATTCTTTCTTCCGCAATGGCGGTGCTCCAAACAATAACTTCTTCTGATCGATGAACTGATTGATCGGCATCGGCAGTGCAACGGCGGCGCTCCAAACAATAACTTCTTCCGATTGGTGAATTGATTGAACGGCATCGGTAGTATTTTTACATCGGAATCCAAATGACTTTGGCTTCCGCAATGGCAGACACATGAACACTTTCTCTTCCAACGGACGTCAAAATACTTAGAAAATTCCCACGATTTCCTTTCTAACTGTGCTCCGTCGGCAGTCTTCCTCTAACTCTTCCACAACGGTGGACAGGAAACCACTAAATATTCCGCTATATCGGAAGTCCACTTCACCAACTCTTCTGCAACGGCATAATTCCACTTCATGAATTCTTCCGCAATGGTGGAGGTTCACTTCACCAACTCTTTCACAACGGCGAAAGTTCACTTCGCCAACTCTTCCGACTGCTCCAACACTTAGACAATTTTTTTGAATTTTACTAGTCGTCCACTGATTCAGCTGGGCAGAATGAGATACCACCTCTGTTAGTTGCTCCTTCTTGGCCCATAGAGGCCCATTGTTGCCAACCTGAGGCTCTGATACCATACTGTCATGTCCCCATGCCTCCGACCGATGAAGAGGACGTGATCCATGTCTTTAACCAGCCGGGCTAAGAGCCCCATGAACATGTATAGGCATAAAAATGCTGAAACAAAATGCTTAAATATGTGTATTGAACTTGAACATGCACTCATGAACATTTAATCATGCACAGATGCAATTATCTATCTGTCACAATGGAAACATCATACGTTCAACAAGCATTCAACATTTTCATTACATTCATTAACAAAACTTATAGTTGCAGGAGTAAAAATGGACAAGATCACTTATCTTATGAAGAACTCATTCCGCAACTAGCTACGTTGCTACAACGTTCCACCCAACCATAGGCCAGCGTGCTCCTTAATCTCTCAGCAACGCTACCACCCCTGAGCTGGGCATGATTCTCCAAGGAATAAGGGAACTAGCAGGCTTACACATAGCCAAGGATATACAAATCACACAGCCAATCCAACAAAATTGGGTTATCAGGCCATTAAGGAGCCAGAGAAGGCAAACTGCTAAGCTGGTGAGCTCATTATAGAGCCAAGAACACCTGCACCAGAACTAGCCTGACCTCTAAGACACCCAAACACACCCAACATAAGGAATCAGTCCCTTCTCTGCTACACAGTACCTCAGGCCCTGCATTCCCTTCCAGTGCTATTCAGGGGTGATGGAGAAGAAGGCCAACCCTCTAGCTCTGTCTGTGTGGTTTCCAGCCACCAGGTTTATCAAGCAAAACTAAGCCAACATCCCTGCTCCTCTCACAGTCCGAAGACCAACCATTGCACTCAGGCAATTAATTTAGCTATCACAGCTTAAACAGGGAAAAACGACCTCAGACCATCTACAACAATCCCCAAACGTAACAACAAACACATCTCACGACGTGGGGGAACAACGACCCGTTTTGCACAACCGAAGCTGCTGGGGAAAACGTACACATTCCATACTGGGGATGAATTTACAGTCTCTCGACCGGTGCATGAACAATCACAATGCCGAACCCACAAATCCGCCTGTGAGTAAAGGATGGAGCCACACCATTCTCAAATCCGCAGAGGAAAAACTGCGTGGGTGAAACCAGGAAAATTCCTGTGCATGAAAACAATAAGCAAACAATTGGAAGTGCATGAAGGTGACCAACTACAGGGAGGACATGAAATTGCAGTGCGTGGGTGAAACCAGGAAACTCATGGAGCCAAGGAAAATGTCTGCGTGAGGGATGAACAGCAAAATCGTGAGTAGAGTGTGCATGTGGGTGAGGACTGACAGTCCTGCCACCCCACTTCCAAGACCATAACTGCCTCAACCACCAGCAACCATTCTTAATGAAAGTGGTTGGGATAAAACAAAGAGAGGTGACACATGGATTTTTACCCCATTGGCCAAGGTTTTACAAAATCCCCCACATCCTTATCCTTGTGAAAATCATGCCCCTTTTTATTTAGTTGTCATGATCGTAGCTGGTTGGGTTCATTTTAATTATAGATGAATATTTACATGATGATAACCTCAAAACATATGCCGCATGCCTCAGTATACAATTCAGTGACAAATTTAAATCCCAAAACATAGCATAACCGATAAATGGTGGGGCCTTGGCCTTTAGCTCCACACCATGATCATTACAATATTTACATCATATACATCTAATGTAACGGGGTCAAAACTGGGTTGTTACAACCTTTGCATACAACGTACTCCCCTTTAATTTGTGCAATGCACCAGCCACCTTTTAGAGAGCTGTGATCGACATATTTTCGGAGATGGTCAATGACAGTTTGGATATTTTCATGGATGACTTTACCCCATATGGTAGTGAATTTGAGGAGGAATTGAAAAACTTAGAGAAGGTTTTAACAAGCTGTGAGCAGACCCAACTATCTTTGAGCACTGAAAAGTTCCATATGATGATGAGCAACGGTGTAGTGCTGGTGCACTTTATCTATGCTGATGGTATCTAGTTAGATCCATCCAAAATTAGGGTAATTGAAAATATACCCGCTCTTGGAACACAGAAAGAGGTACGTAGGTTTTTAGGGCATGCTTGTTATTATAGAAGATTTATAGAATTTTTTTTCCAAACTAGCTTCTCCTTTATTTATTTTATTGATGAATGATGTACAGTTTATTTGGAATGATGCATGCTAGAAAGAGTTCATTGAACTTAAGAAGAAGTTGTCTACAACTCCTATCTTAAGGGGGCCCAATTGGGCTCTGCCTTTCCACATTTATTCAGATGCCTCTAACACTGCCATTGGAGTAGTGTTGGGACATCAGGATGGTCAAGCACCATATGCAATTTACTACATCAGTAAAAACTTGGCTCCTACTAAACTCAAGTACACTGTTACAAAGAAAGAATTTTTAGCCATTGTCTACTCCATTAACAAATTCAGACATTACATCATTGGATATCCCACATTTGTACACACTGACCACTCAACCATCAAGTATTTAATGAACAAACCAGGTACAAATGCTAGGATAACTAGATGGTTGTTACTATTACATGAGTTCAATATTACCATTACTAATAGACCTAAGAAAGAATACGTTGTTGTTGCTTTTTATCTCATTTTACTAATAGTGACGGCATCTTACCAATTGAATATTCTTTCCCAGATGAACATTTATTTGTAGTTTCAGCTCATTCTCCTTGGTATGCAGATATTTCTAACTACTTGGTTGCAAGCAAGCTTCTTGAACATTTATCAAAGAGAGAGAAAAGGAAAATTAGTCAACAGAGTGCCAGGTATTGTTGGATAGATGGTCATCTTTTCTGCACAGGTCCTGATCTTGATATCAGAAGATGTGTCAGGGAGGATGAAGTATTCCATATCTTGAATGCCTATCATGATGAGCCATGTGGAGGACATTTTGTAGATAAAAGGACAAGTGATAAGGTGTTAAGAATGGGCTATTATTGGACAACAATTTTTAGGGATGCGAAGAAGTACGTCTAGGCTTGTGACAACTGTCAGAGAATGGGCCAACCTTACAGATTGGACGAAATTCCTTTGCATCCACAGTTGGTGGCTGAACCCTTTGATAGATGGACCTTAGATTTTTTTGGGCCTATCAACCCTTCCTTGAAGCAGAAAGCTTACATTTTAGTTTGCACCAAATACATGAGAAAATGGGTGGAGGCTGTGGCATTGGTAAAATCCAATGATCAGGTTGTAATAAAATTCTTGTACATGGAAATATTCACTTGTTTTGGAGTACCCAAGGAAATAATCACATACAAAGGACCACAGTTTGTGTCACATAAATTTGAAGCTTTGCTATGGAAGTACCATATTCAACATAGGATGAATTCACCTCACTATCCCCAGGCTAATGGCCAGGTGGAAAGTACCAATAAAGTTATCGAAGCTATCCTTACTAAAATAGTTAGAAGCCATCACAAAGACTGGGGTAACAAGATTTCAAAATCACTGTGGGCATATCGCACTACTTGGCACAATAATACAGGGTTCACCCCCTATGACTTGGTGTATGGTAAGAGTGCTGTCTTCCCTATCAAATTCAAAATCAAGACTCTGAGGATGGCCATGGATGTAAACTGGATGTAACAGAGGCACAAAGGACTAGACTAAATGAATTAAATGAACTTGATGAAAAACAAATAGCTGCAGTGGATCAAACAACATTGATTCAGCAGCAGCGATCTAAATGGAACGATCGGTTCATCAAGAAAAAAGTCTTATGTGAAGGAGACCGGGCATTATTATATGATTCAAGGTTTAAAAGGGAATTCAAAGGTAAGTTCTACACAAGATGGTTGGGTCCATATCAGATAGAAAAAATGTTTGATAATGATATAGTCTGCATGGTCACCATCAAAGAAAACCATACACCATTATTTGCTAATGCTCACAGGCTGCTACTGTACCATAAACCAATCTCAAGGGACACATTTATCTCACAGGTTGTAGCTGATCCAGGATACTAGTTAGCGCAACGGCAGGAATAATTTTCTTCCCTCATCAATCTTTAGAAAGTCACAGTGATTTCCACACAAAATAAATTTTTGTACATAAATAAATTGATGTTTGTTGTTTTTATTTCTTCTTGCTTTATTTTTCTTTATGCTTGATCATTTTTTTTGAAGAATCTATGCAGGAATTGAATTAAGGAGCAATGGTCATGATAGGGCCTGATGACTGTGAACCCCTATTCTAATTTCTTGCTTTAGAAAAAGCTCCATGAAGAAGAAAAGAATTTGAATGATGAATAGTTCTACACAGCTGTGACTCTGTAAGACCTACCCATTTTTCTGTTCCACGCAGCTGCGACTCTATAAAATTTGCCCATTTTTCCCATTCGCGTACCTACGACTCTACAAAATATGCCCATTTTTCCACTCCATACAGCTATGAATCCATAAAATCTACCCATTTTCCCATTCCGCGTAGCTGCGACTCCATAAAATGTGCCTATTTTTCCCATTCCGTGTAGTTGCGACTCCGTAAAAACCTACCTATTTTCTCATTCTGTGTAGCTGTGACTTTGTAAAATCTTCCTATTTGCCATTTTGCGCAGTTGCAACTCCATAAAAATATTCCTATTTTCCCATTCCGTGCAGTTGCGACTCCGTAAAACTTGTTTATTGTCTCGTTTTGCGCAACTGCTACTCCACCAATTTTAGAAGAATTTTCCTATTTTTTGTGGCTGCGAATCCTCCAAATTTATCCACATAAGGGGTGTGACTCCTCCATATTTGTCCAAAATTTCTTCCACCTGTTATTTTGTTGATTCTGACTCACCTCACACGACTTCAATTATGTTTCCGTTAAATTTGAAAAGACACTTTCTGGCTCGCCGGAAGGAACATAATTACAGCATGCACACAATTATGTTTAAAATTGACGGTAGCATTTGACACACTGAATTATCTTGAGAAATCATGGATCATCACATAATTGCTAAGATACAGTTCTGATTATTTACATGATTAAGCATTAAGTATATTTGACAAAATTAATCATGCTCTCCTTTTTATACTTGCATTATACCCATGCTTCATTAACTGTCCATCTGCACGATATTATGGGTACTCGAGATTATCTTATGGCCGTAAATTTTTTCCTAATTTGGGGCCAAATATTACCAATGTTTCCCTACTTATGACTATCTTAACTTTCCTAATTTTCCCAACCCCAACATCAGCTGTTCGTCCATGACCCTATGCTATAACCTCCATTACTGTTCCTATAAATTGTTGAATTGATACCAGCATTCAGAAGGAAAGGAACCATGGGTGTCCCATCCAGACATGAACCTACAAACATGCAGGAATTGTGCAGAAATGATGAGGTTTTTTCCATCTTCACAAGTGATGGCTGGACTGAGTTTTTCCAATGATTAAGTGGCTTTCACTGAGAAAAAATTATGTAGTTTTCTTTGAATCTCACAGAAACCCATTCATAGGTCAGGGTTTTACATATAGAAGTTACTGAGGAGATTGTAGCAGAGGTCACATGCCTTCCTCAAAGTGGAAGAGCCTAGTTTGGAAGATGAATTCGAAATGCTATTGCAATGTAGGAGTTTCTGTTAGCCGGTGAATAGGTCCACCAAGCGAAGAGTGGGATAGCATTACAGTCACTGCTTTACCCATGGAACGAAGTGGTGATCTTCTTGAAGAATTACATTATGTGTGAAGGTAGATATTAAACTGTGTATTTCTCTGAATTCCCTTTACTGTCTCATTTATGCCACAGGGCTTTACTCAATATGCCCTTTTATCTATTTAAAGAATTGCATCATATGGAAGGATTTGTGAAATCATCTAGACACCCATACTCATCCCTCACCCATCATGTCCTGATCAAATTACTCATATTGAGGGCCTTAGCTTAGAGAAAGAAAACCTGGGAGAAGTTTACTAGCCAACCTCAAATAAACTAGGGACCTGTACTTTTTCCTAGTGTTCCAATAGAGTATGAAGTTGAAGCACCTGCTCTCTTGAGTGTTGTTCAAACACAGGAAGAAGATGAGGCACCAACCCAGTTGGGGGGAATTACAGAAGAGCAAGAGGACCTAAGCCCATCCAATTCAGTTGGGGGGAAGATGAGGTAGAATCAGATAATCAGGAAGAAGAGGATGAGAAATAATCCGATAATCAAGAAGAAGAATCAGGTGAGGATGCAGCAACAACAAACCGTGTAGAAGGGATAGAGGATTTGGGAGCTCTGTCAGTAGAAGTTGAAGCTAGAGTAGCATTGGATGCTGTGACACTTGAAGCTGAATCTATAGGACCTATGACGAAAAAATAAAATGTAGATCTTTTCACCATTGAATCTTCTCTGGAATGGATGGGAACTCTTATCGAGGAGGAAACAGAGATGGTAGAGACCATAGAAGACACTGAAATAAGAAACATTTCTTCTACATCAGCTGCAGAATTGGATTCCCCTCTACCACAAAGGAAGAGAAGAAGATCAAATGAGGAGGTGCAAGAATCAAGTCCAATGAGAAGAAAGAGAATGAGATCAGTCGCAGCAGTAGAAGCAGCGCGGGAAAAATTGGAAAACATCAAAGAAAACATTGAATTTCCCATATTGAGACCTAAGGAAAATGCTACCCCACAAGAACCTGAAATTGAGGGACTTTTATTTCAAAATGGTCTATTGAAGGAAGAGGTGCAAATGATTTGGAAGGAAGTGGAAATATGGAAGGAAACATGTCAGAAATAGGTGGAAAGGATATTGCACACACTGGTGGAAGCTACAGATCATATTGAAGGATCACCTTCGGCTGAGGAAGGTGATGAATTGAAAAAAGTAGTTTTCCCTGAGTGTGGATAAATCTTTATTCAATCATGATACAAAGTCATAGTGCATGCATTTGTGGCACAGAAACCCACATAGGAAGTTGGATAAGAGAGAAGAACATCTGCAGGAGAATTGAGAGATAAAGAAGAACTAGAAGTGGAAAGGATCCCCAATATAGAGGTAAGGGAATGTGATCAATTTTAGGCTCAGCCACAGGGTTTTGTTACACAAGAACCAAAAACCATGGAAATTTTTGTTGAAGCTAATACTCAATTAGAAGTTAGTGAGCCAAAGGTTGAGACAATCCTTGACCTGAACCTAGGAGTTGTTACTATGACCCTAGAGCAATCTCAAGACACAGAACTAGTGAATGGAGAACTTTAGCAATAGGAAAATGTTGAAGTTGATTAGGATGTTGTCACACAAGAACCAACATCTTGAGAAAACCTTGTCGAGACTCTCATTCAAAGAGTGGCAACTGATATTGACGTGGACACAATCCCTGATGTGGAATTAGGAGAAGAAGAACAGATGTAGTCCCAGCCATCAGGGGACACTGAAGCATTTGGGGACCAGTCTCATCCATCAGGAGATACTGAAGCATTCGGGGACCAGTCTCATCTATCTAGGACACCAAAGCATTCAGGGTCCAATATCATCTATCTAGGGATACTAAAATGATCGGGGACAAGCCTCCTTTCTCATGGGATACGAAAGTAACTTAAGAGAAACCCAAGTTGCCAGAGGATCTGGAATAGCAGGAAGCTGTTACACAAGAACCAACATCCATGCAACTCCTTGTTGAAGCCACAGCCGAGAATCAAGAAGTTCCAGTTGAGACTCAAGAAGATGTTTATATTGAAACAAAGGAAGATGTTGCCACACAAGAACCAACATCTTCAGCATTGGCTGTTGGAGTTGACAAAAAGGGGTTTCAGGAAGAAGGTGTTGTTACGCAAGAACCAAAATCCTCAGGATTGATTGTAGAAGTACATTGGCATGAAGAAGTTGTTGGACCACTGGTAGAAGAGGAATCTATTTCACTTCTGATCCAAAATAATCAAGTTGAAACATTGGGTAATAAGGTATGGATGCAATATTCCCAAGAATTTGTCAATTTATATTCTGGCGAGGAGAAGGACGTAGGAGAGGAAAGGATTCAAGGTCTAATAGAAGAACTCTCACTGTTGAAAATAGAGGTAAATAAATGGAAAAGTGAGGTGGATAGATATCAGAAAGGAATGGTTCACATTGTTCAGCATAGGAAGACTATCAATGAATTGAGGGAAAGATGGGTAGAAGAGCTAATATTCCAAAAGTTCCATTGGGAAGAAGTACATAAATAATTGAAGGAGTTGAAGAAGTTCAAGTCCATGCAAAAGGAGAAATACCAAATGTAAATTCTCTCCCGAGAATTGATGAGCTCCAGAGCTCCATCTCCCTCTTATCCTGTATTTTTATATGAACAGTTCACTTGGTTTAAGATGAAGGCACTAAAAGAAGGGAGACCTTATTAAGTAGCATCTTCAGACCCATTTTTGGAAACTTTCATGAAAATTAGCTTCATCGAGCATAATATTTTGTGTGAGCTTTATTTACAAGAAATTGTTTGCCCCTTGGACCAATATTTAAATCCTGCTCCTCACCTAGGTGATGTCAAGTGGAGGGATTTTTATTCTTTTGTCAACAACCATGTGCAATGGGAAGATTCATTTCAGACAATTTCTCAGAATGAGTCTCACTCTAATCTCTAGATTCGATGTGAAACTCAATCACCTCGCCTTGTTCGTAATCATCAAGAATAGAGACTTAAATCTCCCATCCAGACTCAGCAGCTGGTCGAGTTTCAAGAGCAAGTCATCTCCACTTGTGTTAGATATATTTCTAGGAAGCTCTCCTTAGGGTTGAAGGGTTTGTCTATTGTATGAGGAAATGTGGAGCTAATTGGTTGGGACTTAAATTCAAATTCCCACTTATTTGGTGGCCAACAAAACCATATAGGGAATACTTTTCATTGACAAAAGCAGAAAAAAGGTAGTGTTGGAAATATTGGGTTTCCCATAATGGATATCTAGATGGGAGGGAACACCTGAATCCTCCTACAAATTTTCATCTCTCCATGAGTGAGGCACAGTTTGAGACTCTGATTTAGACTAAAGGAGGTTGTTGCACAAGCACATGCAACAGAGAAGTTGGGGGGAGATGTTGGGTCCCAAAATGCCCCTTTTTAACCACATCCCTTATACCCTGTTTGTCTTGTCTTATTCTTTTTTTTGCACCAAACATGAATTATTTCCTCACTTGAGCCATGAATCTTCATAGGTATGATTATTTATTGTTTCATCTTATTAATGCTTATGATTGTTATACTCAAGTCTTTGCTTCTTGAATTATCCTAACTCATTATGATTTCACAAAGATAGTGCAACCTATGAGAGAGTACATGTGTAGCATCCTGAGTGGTCTAAAGAGGATATGAGCATTCACTATTACTTGTGACTTTCCAGTCCGATCTATACATGCATATCCAACCAAGGGTCATCATTCCACACGGGCTGCGATAGAAACGGCTGCAACAAACTTAGCTACCACAGCATGCCATTGCTTAGATTTAGCTGCAATCATCAGGGCGTCTCTTGAATTGGTTCTGTTATTCATTTACGGGCTTGGGAAACATAATTGCCCCTATTCCTTGCCTCTATTTAACTCCTCCCATAGCTGTAACAACGCATGTAACAGGGTAGCCTGAAGATCGTAGATCTTCATGGCTGCCCGATAATAGTGGGTGAGGGTTATGATTGTTGATGTATAAGTAAGGGGAAGTATTCAGATCTGGGGGTTGGACAATATCATATTTTATTGTGTAAGTTGTAATAGAGATAGTACCAAACATTTCACCATTTTAATACAAGGAGCAAGATTCTTCAAATCTCTGTGTTTTAACTTGTGTTAGTTTTGGCGTCTTTGTTCAAAGGATAGGCCCTCCTTCCCACAGAGATTGTCGAGTTAATTAGATGGTTGATATATTAGTTGTGTGGTGTGGATGTTACATTGTATGAATTTGTTTTAGTAGCTGCAAAACTCATGTTAATCGTTGTGTTTCGTTGAATACTCAGTACTTGCATTTCGTTTAAGCTGTAGCAGTGTGGTGTGACAGTTGACTGTGTACGTTAGTTTCTTTAATTCATGTGTGTGATAGCTGTAATATTCAATCTCTCCCTTTGATTCTTTCAATTACTTGTCTTGCTCAGGTTTGCTAATTCAGGTATACTATAGCTTGTAGCTGTTGATTCAATTCATGTTATTTCTTATTCCTATATTAAGGTTGGATTAGCTAGTCACAATGGATATGCATATAGTCTAGTAAATTAGGATTTAAATTTCTGCAAAAGTAATTCTAGATATTTATTTCAAGAATCATTCATTGTTGGATTGAAGTTGTAAGAAGTGATTACAATTTTGAATTCTTAGATAGGTAGTTTAGATCAGTTTGATTATGGGAGGAATTTGACAAAATAGATAAGTAGGATAGTTTTTCAGTCATCAACTACTTAGTTTTTAAGCACAGACAATGTGAGTTATCTTTGAAATAAAAAGACTTCCCTGGGTTGAAAATTTATATTGAGCATTTTGCATGATGGTTTTAATTAATTGGCATATAGAGTGACCAACAGATAGGGTATGGAGAGAGAGCATTGTGTAAGGATTGATAGAAGTTGATATCTGTCTGAGATGAATTATTATTTGTTTTAATCTGTGGGTGATTGCACAGAAGTAATATGACAAGATGGATGTTGATCTGAATTGTTGTTGTATTATTTTATTTTTTCTTGTCTTTCTGTTCCTTCAAACTTGATGATGAATGCTAAGTGAATATGGAATATGGCACTATGATGCAATGTTTACTACTTATGAATGTTGTTATATTTTTAGATTTGCTTCGACATTGGTAGATCTGTTATGAACGAATGATGTGCAATGATGTATGGTTTCTGTTAAAAAATTTGATCTAATATTGTTAAGGAACTAATGAACTATCAATTCCCCTAACCCTCTTATATAATGCGAAAACTTGCTTCCGTCATCCCTCCCTTGAACATCTTGGGTGAGACCTCATCCACTCTAGGGGTGTTTTTGGACGGGGTAAAACCTGTTTGGGCCGATGCTCAGGGAGATCGTGGTGATTCAAGTGTTGACAGAGGGGACCCCTGTCGATTGGGTTTTGTTAGTTGAGGGTTGAGCCAACATGGAACTCACCACGATGTTGCCTTAGCAAATGAGGCACACAAACAATGGATGAAAGCCCAATATGACAGAACCATTCACCTCCTCTCTTTCAATGAAGGACATATGGTCTTGACTTATGACCAAAAGCATGATAAGTTGGGGGTAGGGAAATTTGAATCTATGTGGCAAGGGCCTTACATTATCAGCCATGTTTTGGAAAATGGTGCATATGAGTTAGTAGACTATGATGGGATATCCCTGGGTGAGCCCCGTAATGGGCTCTACCTTAAAAGATACTATGCCTAGGCCATATAGCATAGGTTCTTCGTAAATACTATTTATATATTTCTTTGTGTCTTGATTTTAAAGTGTTTTTTTGTGATTTAAGATGTATTTCACAAACCCTACTTATGTATGTCCTATGTCTAATGGACAGATGACCACTTTTACAGGATTCACAGATAGTGCTAATCATTACACGCTAAATATTCCTTCGACAACTTGGGTACTGTACTCTGCTATAGGTGATTTGGTGAGTTCACGGGGTGTTTGTTTAAGTCCCTCCACCAACAATCTCGCAGAGTATCATGTGGTCATTGGATTTTTTGACGGAAGCCCTAGATAGCGATGTGAGGGAGATTAGGGTTTACCTAGATTCGTAACTAGTTGTTCAATAGCTTAATCAAGTCTACACCATCCAGAACCCTCTACTCCTTCGTAAATTTTGAAGGGTTAGGATCTTAGAAAGGTCTTTTGAGCAATTCACGTATCGACATATTCCAAGACATTTGAATGTTGTTGCAGATTCCTTCGTTAATTATGTCTTAAATTGGTATATTGCTCATAATTAAAAATCCATTATAACATAACAAACATGCATGTGAATTCATAAGTAGGCATATATTTCACACATCACATTTTTTTCACACACATACATAAATAAAGTTTTTTCATATATATATATATATATAAATAGTGAAGCTAAGATACAAGGTGGGTTGAAACATCGAGTTTCCAACACCCCCAAGTCTAGGACTATCATAGTTCAAAATATACATATATAGGGAAAAATATGAAGCCTAGAAGCTTTCAGTATGAATATATAAGAAAAAAAATGGAAAGTCTCTATAGATTAGGCATCATCATGACAATGCTCATGATAGCATATAATGGCCTGAGCCACCCTACAAAGTAGTCTGGAAAACTGTCCTGAGACTCCTATAGTATGACACTGGTATCACCTTGGTAGGTCATCAGTGTTAACATTGGGAATCCCTACGGTCAAACGCTACAGGTTCTCCTCAATATATCAAAGCTCCTCATCTTCCTTGGATTGATGGACCACCATATCTCTAAATCTTGCCTGCTTCTCAATAGGAGACATCCCTGCTGGATGGACGGGTCCAAGAGTTCGCATGAACCATTTTCACTTGTCTCAGCATTACAAAATAAAAATTAAATAAAATTGAAAACTTAAAAACATGGTGGATAGTGTCTTTCTTACCTCACTCATCCCACTCCTCTCCCTCAGGTAGTGGAAGCTTTGGGTCCTCGCGGAAGTCTACGCCCTCATAGGCATAATCCTTGATCATGAGTAGTTGGCATTTCAACCAACGAAAGAAGGCTGATCCATAGACAACTTTGGAACCCTCACAAGTACTCTCTGCAGAATGAAAGACACTACCACAGCTACATAGCCAAACTGTTTAAGCTTCCCCCACTTTCTCTTGTTCAGTTGATCCTTCAAGATGACTAGCATCCCCTTGCATTAGTTGAATATTGTAGGCTCAATACACTCTAGGGAATATAGCATATGTTCCCTGGTGGTCAGGTGACAGGATCTAGTCCCTACAACGTTCTTGATGGTATAAACTATTGTCCTCAAAGGACGATCCACTATTTGTTGGATACAGAGCTTCCTAGATTTGGCATGAGTCTCTAGTGCACAATATCTATCAATCTATTGTCTAGGGAAAACTCACCACCTCGTGGGATGGATAGAACTACTTGTCTCCCTCTCTAAGATAGTCCAGTAAATAAGTATATGACCTCAATTTCAATGGTCAAAGTGTGGGTCTTGACCACAAAATGTTGTTTATCAGGGTCCCACATGTTGATAATATACTCCAAAAGATAGATATAGGCTTTCATGCCTGACACCCTGAAATATTTTAGTAACCCACAGTTCTGCAGGGCCTCTATAGTGGTCGGATCATTGACAGCTTGGAATTATGTTGTTTCATGCTCACACTCTTTCCATATTTCCATGGCATGGATGTTGTTTTCCACCTGCAATACTTCAATAACATGCATTAAAATACACTTCATGGATAAAGAAAATATAAAAAAATTTATGTTTATGAATGGAGGAAACACCAAAATCAGTTTCGATGGATGGAGGGCATAGTGTTTGAAAAACGCCTAGTTGCGGTGCCTTCTTCTTGCACAGAAAGAGCACCCAGTGCTTTTGCTGGCTACAAATAGAGCACCTACGTCACCTCTATCTCAGTACTACAAGGCACTGAGTTATGATGCTCCTGTTGGCTATAGACAGAGCGCCTATGACACACTTGTCTTGGTACAATAGAGAGTTGTCGTGCTCATGATCAGAAAAAAATAGCATTGCCTAGTGCATGGGTTGGGTTTCCAAAAATGCTACAAAAAACCTCCATACTCGTTAAAAAACCAAAAGAATTACTGTGGGAATAAAAATAAATGGTTATGACATTTACCTCTTCCAAGCAATTCAAAAGACGATGGACCAAAGATCCCACAATCACCAAGGGAAGCTCTCCTCTTTTCACTCTAACTCCAAGCTCTCCAAATGGTAAAGTAACAATGGTAAATTTTTTTTATTATTACCTTCTATTTATAGAAATTTTGGTCTTTTTATTATTTTTTATTTTAGAAATTATTTTTAATTCCAAAATTACTTTAATAAAGTGGGTTTTTATCATTTGTTTTATATTGTTTTTAATGGAGTTGGAGTTAATGTGATTTTAATCTTCCAGGTTAGATTTATATGGCTTGTGGATATCATTTAAGCTATTTTTGTCTTTTTCAGGCTTATAGTGGAAATGAAGAAGTATTGGGCCTCTTTTTAAACTTTTCACATGCTCGTTAAACAACCAGTAAATAGGTGTCAATTCCACTTTTGTTGCTTTTTTAGACTCGTAAAAACTAGATTATGAAAAAGAGAACCCGTTACAGAGTTATATTTAAACTCTTTTTATTCAGGTACACATTGTACTCCCAAAAGACCGAACACCTTGAGCAACTGCTTCACACAGATAGATCACATATCAACACATCGATATTTGTCACATGGTTAAAACCCTCGAGAGGGAAATAGTCCATGGCCCCAGCCAAATAGATACTTGGAGCAATTTATTATGCAAAAGAAAGAAAGTTACATGAGCTTCTCATAATTGATCAACTAGCCAAGGACCCTCTATGCTCTTTAAATAGAGATCATAGACCAATCGAGTGTTAAGCCATGGATCAATGGTAGGTATGATCTAAAAGAAGTTAAACCATCAAATCACTCTATGTCTAGAACATATCGTGACCATCGGATTAGAATATTTACAAATGCATACTAAATAAACACACTTTTACCTAACAGATATATTAAAGAAGTTGATCTTAACTAACTCCTAAGTGTCTAAATATCCTAACATCCCTACTTAAGAATAACTTGGGATAGGATTGAAGGATTTACAAAAGTGACACTATTAGGAGAAGGAAGGAGGCGTTAAATCCTATCCCCCCTTATGCACACATTCCTGAACTCCTAACATAGACTGAAGTTTAGAAAACTTTGCTTCTGTAAGAGACTTGGTGAAGATGTCTGCAACTTGATCATCTGTAGGGAAATAGAGAACTTTAATAACACTATCATGAACAAGGTTTCTGATGAAGTGTATGTGTAGCTCAATGTGTTTGCTGCATTGATGTAGAACTGGATCTTTGGTAAGCTTGATGACACTTTGATTGTCGCACAAAAGTGGAGTAGGCTGCTACTGCTTGAATCCAAACTCTGAAAGGATCTATCAAAGCCATAAGAATGGCATTAACTGTGGCTCGATATTCTGCTTCTGCTGAAGAAAGAGCAAGAGATTGTTGTTTCTTACAAGACCAAGTGATAGGTCCAGACCCCATACTGAAAACATAACTTGCAGTAGACTTCTGATCATCAGGATCGCCAACCCAATCTGAATCAGTGAAACCAATCAACAAAGGTTTCCCCCCTGTACTGTAATGAATCCCAAACTGAATTATACCTCGAATATATCGAAGTATTCTTTTTGCTTCTTGTCAGTGACTTTCATGTGGAGTTTGCATATAATGGGAAACACAACCAACGTCAAAGTAAAGGTCAGGACGGGAATAAGTCAAGTATAAAAGACTACCAACAAGCTGATGATACAAGGTGGCATCTACTTCAGGGGAAGTACAAGTGGTAGAAAGTTTGACTCCAGATTGGAAGGGATAAGGTGCTAGTTTACAATCTTCCATGTGGAAGCGACGAAGAAGGTCACAAGCATACTTAGACTGGGAAAGAAAGATTCCTTCTTTGGTTTGCAAGACTTGGAGACCAAGAAAATAATGCAAATGTCCTAAATCTAGCATTTCAAAATTTTGCTTAA